>JAAAKG020163846.1:0-28741 GCA_010014905.2 Druon quercuslanigerum
ATATGTGCTGGTGTCCATAGTACTCTAAAATTCAAACAACTTATCCTTCTGATATTTTTTGATAAAATGAAAATTTTTAGAATTAAAGCATTTTCAAAATCCAAAAAAAGAAACGAAAATTAACATTATCAACCAAACAACGCATGATGCGAAAAAAGTTAAGACAAAATAAAATGTTTTTTTTTGCACACGCTACAAGATTATCATAACGACTTTTTGAATTTTTCTGAAAAATCAAAAATTCACTGCTCGAAGCTTCTGAAATTCTGGAATTTATCATTGTTATTACATAACGGAACTATAATTACATTCTCATTTTGAAAATTTTTGAGGCCATCTATTTCTGTATTCAAAAATTATATTTACGGAAATTTGAAGAATTGAAAAAAGAAAGATTTATTTAATGACTTTTTTCGATATAAAAAAAATTCTCAGAGTCATAGAATTTAAAAAATTTTTAAAATCAATCGCAAATCCAGATTTTAAGCCAATCAACGAACCATATAAAAAAAGCTAAGAAAAAAAAACATTGATATTTGAATCCCTACAAGATTATCATAACAACTTTTTGGATTTTCTTGGAAAATCGAAAACTCAAATTTAGATTGCACAACAAATAATTGAAACTAAAATGCTATATTTTTTTGTAAAACTATGCAGGATTAGAAAAAAGATGTATCAACAAAAGAAATTAAGTAAACTTTCCCAAATTCAACCACTCACTTTTATTTGCAAAATTAAAACCTATGAAAGCGAGACATTTTAAATTGAGCATATTGACTATTACTTTTAATTTGGCATATTATAACTACGCTTAAAAACGAAATACATTGAGAACAACCAAATTGGTCTAACTAATAAAAAATACATTTTTCATTCAAAAAATTCATTTTTGAATATATCCGTAATAATCAATACATTTTTTGATTATTCCAATTCTAATCTTTTATTTGAGTTTTGTATTCTGGTCAACAAATCAAGCCTCATCTTGACGATTTATTTCGGTTCAGTAATACTTATTCATTCGCGTGCAAATCTCGAATTAAAAAACGCAAAATAAAACATTAAAAATTCAATAAATTTTTCAATACTTTTTTTCAATTTTTTCAATACTTCAATTAATTATTTTATGATCGTTTTTTCTTTTTTTTACGAATATTAATACCAAGCTCATTAAAAGCGACACACAAAACTCAGGGTATTAAAACGTTTCATATAGTTGTCTTAGATAATTTTAATTTAATCTTACAAGATAAGAATTTTATTAAAATTTGTTAGACCTCATTACCAAGAATTCTAATATTTTCTAATTATACTCTGTCCTGGTCAACGAAAGTTAATATTAACTAATCATACAACATCGTGATAAGAATCAAGACATTTTTGTAGATATCATATATTTCAGTGATTTTTAACTTCTACAATAGCAGTAAGAATTTTCTTCCCAGTGATAAGGATAGAAGAAGAATGATTATAAATTTTTATGGGACAATAAACAGGATTATATTCAGTGTGACACTAGTCCTAACAAATTAAGAGCTTTTTGCTTAAGACTGAATAATGATATATAAACAAAACCTAGTACGATAAGAATCTCTAAAGATAATTTTAGAAGGATACTCTTCACGATTTACTCAAATAGGGGCGCAAAATACTGAGTAGTTTCACTCTTTACTACAGTTTTTCTCTAACTAGAAATGATGAGGATCGCTTATAGTCTGATCTTATTCTTATCGGCCATTTTCAATTATATTGGTAAATATAACACCTTGCAATTATTTTTAAATATTTAATCGTGTAAAAACCTACGAATTTTGCTGACCTTTCCTAAACTTTGCAGTTCACTTCTTCTGGGCTGACCTAAAACTGATGTATCAGGTTACGTTGTTCATTGTATGCTCTCCACGATGCCTGTCGTTGGCAAAATTTTTCGTTTTGTACACGATTTTTGTACACGTAGTTTTATACACGATTAAAACCCGAAATATCTCTTTTATCATAACGAATCATCGTGAAAGCATTAAATCTATAACTAAGCACATGTCCGATAACAAACGGAAAATGCCGGATTGACTGCGTTTTGATATGTCTTGTGAATTGTAATACTTAATAATTTTCTATGAAAGAATATGTACAGTTTATCTTTTTTTTAGAACTGAGTTTACAGTCCAGTCCCAGACCCAGGCTCCAATCTCCTGCTCATTCTGACAATTATCTGCGTGTCAGATCAAGGTCTCCTCCTGGCAGGTCTTCTCCTGGCAGGACTCCTCCTGCCAGGTCTCCTCCTGCCAGGTCTCCTCCTGCCAGGACTTCTCCTGCAAGGTCTCCTCCTGCCAGGACTTCTCCTGCAAGGTCTCCTCCTGCCAGGTCTCCTTCTGTCAGGTCTTCACCTGCCACGACTTCGCTGGCTCTGACTTCTGAATATTGCATGTTCGGACGTATAATTGGACTTGAAGAACTTGGATTTATTCGACTCATTCCTCATATTAATCCGAACTGCGAATTTGAATTTCGAAGATACACTTTTCCTCCCGACTTAACATTACGAGTGCGAAAAGGAAGAAGTGTCCACAATCCGACTCCAATTTCAGAACAAACTGTATTAACTAAATCTAATGGTGACGTATTTGCAATTTTGGATAACAGTAGTCTTCTTGCTGGAATATATAAATACGAAGTAAGGGCCAAAGTAAACATAGGAAGTGGCGAGGTTACGAATTTAACGGAAGAAGAAATCGATGAAGTGCCGGTAGGACGCGGTCGCACAATAAATACGTGTTTTAAATTGACAGTTGTGAACCAAGATTCTCTACAGCTGAAGCAATAATACGATTTAAAGCTATGATACATCTTTTTGTCAAAGTGCATACATAAAAATGATACCCTATCTGTGATTGGTAAAAATTGAGACCCCTACAATATCTGACTTTGGAAATATTGTATTGTCTATACGACAAAATCTTAAAATAAAATAAACTGATTTTACACGTAACCGTGTAGTTCTTGGGGTCATATTTTCTGAAGGTAACGTTCACAAAAATTCATTTAAAACAGAGGAAAAGGGGCGATTAAAAAAAAAGTGACCTTATGATTAATTTTTTTAGCCAAAGACGCCCTTGTCATAAGATAGTTGACTTTTCAATACCAGAGGAATAATTTTCAATCAGCTGCATTGAAGAAAACACAAAACGAATTGTAATCAAAATTGTATATTTAATTCATTTTTATATAGAAGATTCCTTGTTTTAGATGAAAATTAATCTATTTTATACAAATTAGACAAATTTAATTCTTCTGATATTTATTTTACTGCTTTGTTTGATGATATAACTATTTTTTTTATTATATTTTGTTAATTCATGCATTTGCGGTAAGAATTAGGAATGTTTTGCGGATATCGAATGATTCAATGATTTTTAACTTCTCTAATAGCAGTAACAATTCTTTGTCGAGTGGTTTTCCAGCCTTTTACACTGGTTTTTTTAATTTAAAAAATATTTCGACTTCAAAAGTGGTTTAACAGTCTTTTTTGTGGTAAGATTTGTTTATAGTCTGGTCTTATTATTAGATTTTGAAATATTTTAAAACTTCACACAAATAAAAGCTGCTATTTTTTCCAAATCCATTTGTTTTTGTTCACAGTAAGTTTTTTCATGATTTAATAAGCAAAAATTTTTATAAAACGCAGCACAAGTCACATAACAAAAGAAAAATGGTGAACTGACTAGTTTTCGATTTGTTTTGTAAATTTGTATACTATCCTACTTTCTGTAAACACTAATTGAAATAAAACAATATTTCCGCTTTATTTTTTTCAGAATTGAGTTCAGAGACCGACAATAACTTTAGTGGTGATTAAAAGGTCATTCTCCTGCTTAGTCTGAGCCATCTCTGCGTGTCAGATCAAGGTCTCCTCCTGCCAGGACTCTTCTTTTCATACCTCCTCCTGCCACGTCTCCTCCTGCCATGCTTCCTCCTGCTAGGCATTTTCATACTGGATCTCCTCCTGCCAGATCTCTTCTTATCATGCCTCCTCCTGACATGTCTCCTTCTGCCAGGTGTTCACTTAATGTGAATTTGTCGATTCCGATTTCAGAACAAATTGTATTAACTACGTTTAATGGTCACGTATTTGCAATATTGGAAAACAGTAGACTTATTGCTGGATTATAAAAACCCAGAAAAAGGGCGAAAATAAAACCATAGGAAGCGGTGAGGTTACGGCATTGACCGATGACGAAATAGATGAAGTTCCAGTAGGACGTGTTCTCACAATGAGTTCGCATTTTACAATGAAAGTTGTAAACCAATATTCTGTACAGCTGGGCGAATAATTCAATTGCAAGGAAATGTAAATATTTTTGTCAATGTCCTTGGAAAAAAACGATTTTTATGAACATAAAATACCACTCTGTGTACTTTAGCATATTTTCATTTAATATATTAATAAATCAAGAAATTTTTAATTGAAAACTCGATTTTCATAAAAAAAATAATCAATTTTCAACAAAATAGTAATTAACTCATTTGGTTGATAATGCGCATTATTTTTAACAATGCATAGATTTACATAAAGATTCGTCTCTTTGCTCAAAAATGTAACTATTTTTTTAAAACACTTTTTGTTTAATAACTCTTTCAGGTAAAAACGTAACTATTCCATTTTTGCTGTAGAATTGATAATCCCAATTAAAAAATGATTTTGTTGAAAACTAGGACTCTAGATTAGAAATTCCTTCATTTTTTAAAATTAAAAATGCAAATTTTTTGTTAAAAAACAATAATTTTTGGTAATAAAAGCTTCTTGTAGAAATTGACCTTGTAGAAATTTAAAAAACTTTTTACCGAATTGATTGTTTTTTAAATTCATTTTTATTTGTTTTTTAAAATTAAAATATTCAGATACAAATTCTATCATTTTATTGAAATTCAAACTAATTTCTTTACAATTTTTTAAAATGATTTGTTAGTTGTCTGAATTATTTTAACATTATATCTTGTAAATTCGTCTTTTGCTAACAAATAATTTTGTACTTTTTAAGAATTTTTCTTTTTGTTTAAAGATTTAAATACTCTGTTAAAATGTTTTTTTTTAGTCGAGTATAAGTACTTCAAAATTCGTTTTTCCTTTCAATAAATTTTTATTAACTGATAACCTAATGAATTCATTTTTGTTTAAAAACTTATATTTTTTAGTTTAAAAGTCAATTATTTGACTTTAATTTTACGGTATTTGCCCGAAATTAATTTGACTAATTAGTTAAAAATGCATCTTTTGTAGGTTACGAATGAGAGTATTTACTTTATCATTCAGTTTTTTGTTGAGAATTCAAATTGTAGAACTGATAGGGATAACAGTTATAAAAAATATGAGTATTAATTCCGTAAAATCATCAGAACTATTATTTTCGTTGTCCACGAGGTTAAGATAATTCAAATTTCATTAAGGAGTTCCACTTTTAAGCATAAATCTTGTTTGCCAAATCAAACAAGTCATAAAAACGTTAGCATCATCTTGATGATTATTTTTAATTCGGCATACTATGTTTCAGCTTTAAAATCAAACACATTGAAAACAACCGAATTGGTCTACCTAATAAAAAATAGTTGGTTAGATGTATGTTAAAAAGAAATTTTTTTAATAGATCTGTAATAATGCTCTCTTCTTCTGAAAGCATATTTAGCGCCTTTCACATAAACAAAAACCTACGCTTTTCTTCTTGTTTTAGTCTATTTCTTATAAACTCATTTTGAACTTGAGCACATAAAAATAATTTTTGTAAAGGACCAGTAATAATGAAAGCATTTTCATTTTCCCATCATCGTCTTGATGATTTACCATTATTCAGCATAGAATATCTATGCTGCAAAATGAGAGTCTGTGATAAAATTAAACTTGGTCCTCTTTGCTTCACAAAGAATATTTAACACCTTTCGTAGGTCTTATCTTTTGACATAATTATCCTAAGGCATCTTTTGATGTCATCTTTTAAAGTTATCTTTTGATAGCATCTTCTGTTATAATGTTTCGACATTATATTTGGGCACATCTAACTGGTACAGGGCTCACGAATGATGAACACCTATGTGTCTCTCTAATTATCATTTTTTCTCTAAGGAGCGAGGATTACAACCTCGATCCGAGCTCTCTTCATCTTAAAGAATATTTAGCACCTTTCGTATACAGAAAATCCATCGCTGTTATTTTCCTTTTAGTCCATTTCCTTACAAACTTATTTTGAACTTTAGTTATTTTCACACTCTTATCAATATCAGAATTGGAGAGGAATTGGATTGATTACAATATTTTTTGGGCTCAATATTACCCAATAATTGACCAGCCTTTTTTTAGTTCATGGAAATGTATTTTCTTGATTCAAAATGTTCTATGCTGACAATCTGAAATTGTTTTCCATGGTTGCATCAATTGAGGATGCTCGATTTCTGCAAAAGGATTTAGATAATATCAGTCACTGGTGTCTAATAAATTGAATTGTATTTAAATGTTGCTAAGTGCAAATCAAATTAATCAAATTAATTCAAAATGAAAATTTCTTTTTTCCTAAAAGCGACACACAAAATTTAGGTTATTAAAACGTTTTAAATAGTTGTCTCAGAAAATTTTAATTTAATATTGCAAGATGAAAATTTTATTAAAAGTATATTTCAGTGAATTCTAACTCATCTAATAGCAGAAGTTATTTTTTGCCCAGTGATAAGGATAGAACAAGAATGATTATATATTTTTATGGGAAAATAAACAAGATTATATTCAGTCTGACATCATTTTTAACAAATCGATAACTATTTTGTCTCAAGACTGACTATTGACATATAAATAAAACTTACTAAGATCATAATCTCTAAAGATAATTTTAGAACGATACTCTGTATGATTTACTCAAATAAAGGCACAGAATACTGAGTGGTTTCACTCCTAACTCAAGTTTTTTTTTCTAATTCTAAAAGATGAAGGTCGCTTATAGTCTGGTCTTATTCTTAGCGGCCATTTTAAATTATATTGGTAAAAATAACCTGCAATTACTTTTTAAATATTATTAAGCTTTGTCGTTCAATTTTTATTTTTCTTAAGCTCCATCTGCTTTTGTTTACAATTCAGGCGAATTTAATCTGAATTTCTTCTTGCCGTATCGCATAAGTGTTTGCATGGGATGAGTCCACCTCGAATGGTCTAACTATTTTTTTTATTGCTTGTTTATAGATCAAAAATTTCTAGCATAATTCAAGACTTTGCAGTTAACTTTGCAGTTCACTTCTTCAGGGCTGACGGGAAACTATAATTAAGCACATGTTGGGTAAAAAAGCGAAAATTTACGGATTGACTGGGTTTGGATTTGGCTTGTGAATTTTTATAATAAACTACTTTTTGTAAACAATAATTTGCAATGAAACAACATTAACACTGTATCTTTTTTTTAGAACTGAGTTCACAGTCTGGTAATAACTTTAGTGGTGATTTTCCTGATACCCCCCGCCCGGGTAGAGGGCGATCTTCTCATTCTCGTTCGAGACTTCAGTCCCCTGCGCAGGCTGACCCTTCTCAGCGTTCCAGGTCGCGGTCTCCTCCTGCCAGGTCTCTTCCTGTCAGGTTTCCTCATGCCAGGTCTCCTCCTGCCACGACTTCAATTGCCGCGATTTCTGAGTATTACATATTCGGACGTAAAATTGGACTTGGAGAACTTGGATTTATTCGACTCATTCCTCATAATAACTTAAATTGCGAATTGGAATTTCGAAGATACACTTTTCATCCCGACTCAACATTACGAGTGCGAAAACGAGGGAGTGCTCACGGCCGGACTCCAATTTCAGAACAAATTGTATTGACTAATTCCAATGGTGACGTATTTGCAATACTGGATAATTGTAGTTTTCTTGCTGGAATATATAAATCCGACGCAAGGGCAAAAATAAACATAGGTTCTGGTCAGGTTGCGTATTTGACGGACGAAGAAATCGATGAAGTGCCAGTAGGTCGCCTTCGCACAATGAATACGTGTTTTAGAATGAAAGTTGTGAACCACGATTCTCTACAGGTGAACCAATAATTCGATTTGAATAAATTATACAACTTTTTGTCAAAGTGCATAAATGAAACTAATACCTAAGCTGTGGTTGGTAATAGTCCGACACCTATGATTTCTGACTTTGGAAACAATGTATTGTTATAAGAATAAATGAATCTGGTAATGTAATCTTTTCTGTTTTATGCAGAAAAAGTACTGATAAAAAAGTTAAGTTTTAAGCAAAAAAAAAAAAAAAAATTTATAACGACGAATTGAAATTCTCAACCAACCTGGTTAATCTCGAAAATTTAATTTTGAAAAAAGTAGTTTAACTATCAGCAAAAGAAGTGATCAATTAAAAGAACTATTTTTAACGTAATGTTTCAATTTTCATTAAAAAAGATTAATATTCTCACCAAAAAATTAATTTTCAAAAAAATACATAAATTTTCACTATAAATTTGGGATTTTGATTTTTGAAAGACGTACTATCTACAGGATTGTTTAATTTTTAAGTCAAACACATGATTTTTTTAAAAGAAAATGTAATTTTCTACCAACAAACTATTATAGATTTTAACTAAATAGTTTAATTTTCTGAAGAATTGTTGAACAGCTAAGTCAAATACACTCGTCATAAAAAACACATTAATGTAAGATATTTAATTGAAAAGCTGACGTTAAAACAAGAAAGTACGAATTTTCAACAAAATAGTTGAATGCTTTAAAAACTTTTGCTTGAGAATTCATCATGCTAATCAAAATTTCTCCCTTTTCTTAAAAATACAGTTGTTTGGCTTAAAAATAATTACTTTTTTTACATTAAGAGAAAATTAGAAAAGATTTGAAACTTTGGCGCTTCTTTTAAACAGGCTCGAATTTTTCCTAATATTTTGTAAAATCTAATGAAACCAAAAAATTTTTGCGTTGGAACAGGTTTTAAACTGTCTACTAATATTTCTACATTTTTCAGAAGTAAACAGTTTTATTGCAAATTATATTTTATACTCATAAATTTTGTGCACATTCTTTTTTATCACGCGTACGTTTTTCAAAAGTAAACAGTCTTATTGTTTTTAAACTCACAACATAGATTGGACATTCTTGCAAAATAAATTTAGAATTTTTTTGTAGTTTTCAAATGATTTAAAAATATGAAAATGTTTATTAAAATTTTTTAACGCGCCAGGAGAAAATAAAAACTAATTTTTAGACGTATACATTTTGCAAAAGTAGAAATGACTATGACGCGTTTCAAAAACATTTTTCAAAAAAGTTAAAAAAAATATTTTCATTATTAGAGAACTTTCTGTTAGGAATTTTCTTATTCGGGAATTTTTTATTGGGAAACTTTTCAATCGGGGATTTAAGCTATAATATTTATGATATTAAAAAAAAGTTAAATTAAAAAAATATTTTTTTTGTTATTTATCTTGTAAATTTGTATACTGAACTACTTTCTGTAAACACTATTTGAAATAAGACAATATTTCCACTACATTTTCTTTCAGAATTGAGTTTAGAGTCCGGACATAACTTTAGTGGCGATTACCCTGATACTCCCCTTCTGGGTAAATGGCTTCCTTCGTATTCTTGCCCTAGGCTGCATTCTCCTGCACAGCCTGAGTCTTCTCTACGTTTTAGATCGAGGTCTCCTCCTGCCAGGTCTCCTCCTGCTAGTTCTCTTCCTGCCAGATATCATCCTGCCAGGTCTCCTGCCACGTCTCTTCCTGCCAGGTCTCCTCTTGCCAAGTGTTCACATCTAATGGTGACGTATTTGCAGTAATGGATAACAGTAGAGTTCTTGCTGGATTATATAAATCCAGAAAAAGGGCAAAAATAAAACTATAGGAAGCGGTGAAGTTACGGCATTGACCAATGACATGTTCCCATCAGAAATTCGTATTCTACAATGAAAGTTGTAAACCAAGATTTTCTACAGCTGGACAAATAATTTAATTTGAAGAAAACGTAAATATTTTTGTGTAATTTAGCATAATTTATTTAATTTATTAATACCCTTTTAAAGTTTTATTTACTATAAAATAATTTTAAAGCAATTTTTTTTCTCTCCGTCATGTCTCTGCTCGCAACGTAATCCACGAATCTTTTAAATAGACAAAATTGGGTGTTTTTTTACACAAATAGGTAATCTTTTAATTTTCTACAAGTAGCGTTAAACAAAATTCATTCAAAACACAATAAATAGGGGCTGTTCGTCCTAAAAATAGGTATTCTTTGGTGTCATATTTTCGGCGAGTAATATGCAGCACAGAATACTTTGAAAACATGGAAAGATAGGTTAAAAAAACAGGTAATCTTGTAATACAATCTTTATCGCTAGAAACTTAACCCAACATTCTTTTAACTCAACTATGAAAGGGATTTCTTGATCCAAAATAGCTCTGATAAAAAAATAGGCTTTAAGCAAAAAAATTATAATCGAGGAGGAAGTGAAACTCTCAACTAAAGACATTAAGAGAATTAATTCCAACTAAATAGTTTAATTTTCTACCGAATTGTTAAACAAAAATATCAATTTTCAACCAAATAATTAAATGATCAAAAACAAAGATAAATTTTAAATCAATTTTTTTTTTTAACAAATTAGTTCAACTTTAAACCAAGTATTTAAATTCTGCGCAAAAAAACATGACTTTTGATCTTAAAATAGTTACAATATTCAGCAGAATTCACTAATATTTGACAATTGTATTTTGCTTCTATTACTGTAAAATTGATCATTCGAATTAAAAAATGAATTTAGTGAAAATTAATACTCTAGATTAGAGATTCCTCCTTTTTTTAAAAAAAATGCAAATTTTTGTTTGAAAAATAATAATTTTTGGTTATAAAAGCAACTACCTTGTAGAAATTTAAAGAAATTTATACCGAATTGATTGTTTATTAAAGATTCCTTTTTTTAGTTAAAAATTAAACTTTTTGTAGAAAAACCGTATTATTTGTTTAAAAATTTAACAGTTGGTATAGAATTTACCTTTTTATTTGTGAAAACTTTTTTTTATTACATTTATTTTTGTTAAAAGTTAAAATATTTAGTTAAAAATCGTCTTTTTTATAGAAATTAATTAAACATTGAAAAGAAATCATAATCCTTTAAAGAAAATTAAATTTCTTTTTAAATAATTAATTTTTGTAGATACAAATTCTATTATTTTTTGAAATTTAAACTAATTTCTTTACAGTTTCATAAAATGATTTTTTAGTTGAGTTAACTATTTTGACATTATATTTTGTAAATTCGTCTTTTGTCAAAAAAATATATTTCACCTTTTTTAAATTTTTCTTTTTGTTTAAGGATTCAAATATTCGTTTCAGAATTCTTCTTTTTAGTCGAGTATAAGTACTTAAACTTTGGTTTAAAAAAAATAAATTGTGATAAACTGATCACTTAATGAATTAATTTTTAAGGTGAAAACTTATATTTTGTTAGTGTTAATGTCGATTATTTAACTTTAAATTTAACGATCTTTGCCCAAATTAATTTCACTAATTAGTTAAAAGTGCATCCTTATAGGTTAAGAATGAGAATATTTAGTTTAAAATTCAGAATTAAATCAGAATTAAAAAAGAATTAAATTGGTTTGAATATTTTTCGTCTCTTCTTTATTTGAAATAAAAATTTATTTTAAAAGCTAAACACAAAATACAAATTGCAAGTAGTTGTCTCAGATTATTTTAATTAATCCTGACGAGATAAAAATTTCATAAGAAGTTGTTGAACCAGTTTGTCATTAAAATCTTATATTATCGGATTTAATTCTGACCTGGTCAAGGACAATAATATCAACTAAGAATACTACACGATGGTAAGAATTAGAACATTTTTGTCGGTATCATATATTTCAGAGATTTTTGACTCCTTTCATAGCAGTAATAATGTTTTGCGCAATGAGAAGGATATAAAAATAATGATCATATATTTTTATGCAAAAATAAATAAGATTGTATTCAGTGTGACGTCATTCTTCACAAATCTCTTATGATAATAATTTCAAAAGATTATCCCAAAAGGATACTTTTAAGCCCTCATTTACTCAAATAAATGCGGAAAATACTGCGTAGTTTCACTGTTAACTACAGTTTTATTTCTAATTGGAAAAGATGAGGATTGCTTCTAGGCAGGTTTTACTCTTAGCAACTATGCTTAATTATATTGGTAAATATAATCCTCTGCAATTACTTCTTTAATTTCTGAGTTTTACAAAAATTAAAATTTTTTTCGGTATAATTCGCATTGTATCTGAATTGCTTTTTTTCACACTCCATTTTGTTTCTGTTCACAATATTTGCGAAATTAATCTGAAATTATTCCTGGGGAATCGAGTATGTTTTTAATTGTTATGAATCCACCTCAAAGGGCCTTAGTAATATTTTTCATCGCTTATTTAGAGATCAAAAATTTCTAGAATAATCAAAGACTTTTTTTTAAATTCAGCATATTTCGGATAACAAACGGAAAATGGCGGATTCCCAAGTTGAAATATATACGAGGTCTGGCTATTAAATAACGAGACTGCGCGCCTAGAGGGCGCCCTAGAGGTGTGGGGGAAAAAAGAGTAGTGCGTTGGGTATCTGGGAATCTTCTCTATTCACGTAGCAAAACACGTTTTCGTCACTATTATAGTACTTGTGCAGCAGTGGTTTCAAACGAACGTGTTTTTGTCTCGTGCCGAAAACCATGTGTGACGAAAAACAGGAGCAACGTATCAATCTCAAATTTCTCGTTAAATTGAAAAATACTCCGAATGAGTGCTATAAATTGTTGCAAGAGGCCTATGTGGACAATTCTCTATCTCGTGCTCGTGTTTTTGAGTGGTATAAGCGCTTCAGTGAGGGCCGAGAGAGTACTAAAGATTACCAGCGCCCAGGCCGCCCTGTTACTGTTTCAACACCGGAAACAGTAACTACAATCAACCAAATTGTGCTTGCAGATCGTTCAATGAGCATTCGGATGATTGCCGAGGCTGTAAATGCCGATAAAGAAACGGTTAGAAAAATTTAACACGAGGAATTACACATGACAAAAATCTGTGCGAAGTTGGTGCCAAAAAACCTGACTACTGACCAAAAGCTCTTGCGTCAACAGATCTGCTCAGATTTCCTTGAAAGGTTAGAAGAAGATCCCGGACTGATAAAAGACATTATTACTTGCGACGAAACCTGGATTTTTCAATACGATGTTGAAACAAAACGGCAATCGATGCATTGGCAGACGCCTGAATCGCCCAGAATGAACAAAGCAAGGATGTCCAAATCAAAATTCAAAGCAATGTTGATCGTTTTTTTCGACATTAGCTGTATCGTGATGACTCAATGGGTTCCAGAGGGTCAGACTGTTAACCAGACTTACTATTTATCAGTTGCACTGCCAGAACAAGTTCGTAAGAAACGGCCCGAGTTGTGGAAGAACAACTCGTGCATTTTGCAGCAGGACAACGCACCTGCCCATAACGCGCTATCTGTAAAGCGGTATTTGGCCGATAAACGCACTCCAGTACTCGAGCACGCGCCGTACTTGCCAGATTTGGCACCGTGCGACTTTTTTTTGTTTTCGAAGATTAAATCTGCTTTCAAAAGGACCCGATTAGAGTCGATGAAAGCGGTAAAGCAAAAAACGGCAGAGCTTCTAAAGGCCGTCACCAAAGAAGACTTCCAGCACTGCTTCGATCAATGGAAAAAACCTATGGAAAGGTGTGTGGCGAGGGGAGAGGAGTGTGTTGGAGGCGATCATTGGAATGTTAAATAATTTTTATAATAAAACCCTTTTTCGTAACCAGTCTCATTATTTAATAGCCAGAACCTCGTATTTCCACATCTTTCCAAATCTTCCATTTGGGGCGTCAAAATAGCAGCTTAGCTTTTGCTTACAGTTTAACGCTCCACATTCTATCTTCCTTTACTAAATAAAATTATTTGATGCAAAATGAAAAGATGAAAATATATATTTTTTGTTAAATAAAGATGCAAAATGTTATGTAATATTTACATAATTCCACAATGTATTAGTCATTTTGCATTAACATTTTTTTGATTGGAATCACTCAAGATATAATGAATTTTTATAAGTCAATCTCAGTAATTATTATTATTATATCAAAAAGATATTAAACTATTATAAACAAGTAACAGTTTGTTTTAAGAACGAACGAAATGCTATAATAAAGAAAAACAGAATAAGAAATAAATATGAAAGTATGCATTATAGAGCAGCATACATTTGCAGGGAGGCCACCCATTCGGAAAAATGGGGAGAACCGGGATGACGTCGGGAGGAAAATGTTACACCCGGAGATCTGGAACCTTGAAACTAAATTTTTTTCTGAAATTCATTTTTAGATTAATTTTCGGAGTTTTTAAATTTCAAAATTTGACAATCTTTAGTTTCAAATTTAAATAATTATTCAAAATCGCAAAACCATTTTTTATTAAGTATTCCAAAATTGAAGTGACTATCAGTTTTGAATTTCATCGTTTTAGATGTAAATATAAAGCAACTCCGAACTACAAATCTGTAAATTGTACAATTTTCAAAAAAGTGGAATCATACAATCTAGTTATTTATTAATGATTTTAATGCTTATTCTAATATCTAAAAATTTACAGCTTTTAGTTAAAGACTTAAACTAATAAATCACTTCAAATAGAAAATATTTTATTGGAAAAGTTCAAGTGTAAATAATAGTTCTGAATGAAAATTTGACATTAAAAATTTAAAAATTAAGTTTAAATAAACAAAAAGACAGAAATGAAACTATTTAACTGAAATTGATTCACAGGTTTTAACTTTGCAACAAAAAATTGAATTGGTTGAATTTGGGAAAGTTTAATTAGCAATTTAAAAATTATTAGTTTTTAAGTCAATTGAATTTACTTTAGATAATTAAAACTTTAAAGGGTTTGATTATGAAAAAATTTCAATATAACCATTTTTCGTGACTGTATAAATTTTGTCAGTTTAAAATTAAGTTCGTATTCGTTTCAGTTTTAAGGTTCTGCGGTAGATTTTTTTAATCCTTCTTAATGTTTCCAATTTACCATTATTGTTTAGTTTGAAAGTTTTCGTTAAATATAATTCCATTCATTTTTTGATTTTATAAAAATTCTTCGATGTAAAAATATTTAATTTCGAAGGTTTTGACATTGCCCTGTTTTCTGAATATTTTATCTGAAATCATTTAATTTCTTGATTTTCAAGTTCAAAATAAAATTGTTCACTTTACAGGGCTTTAGATTTAGAAATCTTTCAAATTTTTTGCATCTGGGTTCTTTAGTACTATTTTTTAAATCCTTGAACTGGTTTGCATT
Source organism: Druon quercuslanigerum (assembly GCA_010014905.2). NCBI lineage: Eukaryota > Metazoa > Arthropoda > Insecta > Hymenoptera > Cynipidae > Druon > Druon quercuslanigerum. Next base: position 15,357 of record JAAAKG020163846.1, read on the forward strand.
TTTTCTTTTGTTTGCAGCCAGTAGGTCAGGACAAACTTCTTTCCTCTTGAAGCCATTTCGATATTATCTCTTGAATATTTTTTTTGCCTCAAACCACTAAAACTGTTGCTTCTAAAAAACTGTGGTGATGGAGGTTAGAGGAAACAACAAAGTATCTGTTACAAGGGCGCAGGCGTGGTGAGAACGACGCTACATATTTTGTGCGTTAAAACTTAAGAACGATAAAAGAAAACTCAAAAATGGTACAAAGAATATAGAGCTTTAAAGGAGACATTAGTAAAACTCAAGAACATAGAGGAAAGACCTTCATTGTAGGGACTGAATCTAATACAGAAGCAAAATAGAATGAAAATATCTTTAGGATTCTTGTGAATTTTTATAGTAAGCTACTTTCTGTAAATAATAATTTGCAATGAAACAATATTTACACTATATCTTTTTTTGTAGAATTGAGTTCACAGTCCGGTAACAACTTTAGTGGTGATTTCCCTAGTACCTCCCGCCAGGGTAGAAAGCGATCTTCTCCCGGGCTTCAGTCCCCTGTCCAGCCTAAACCTCCTCAACGTTCTAGGTCGAGGTCTCCTCCTGGCAGGTGTTCTCCTGGCATGCCTCCTCCTGCCAGGTCTCCTCCTGTCAGGACTTCTCCTGCAAGGTCTCCACCTGCCAGGTCTCCTCCTGCAAGGTCTCCTCCTGCAAGCTCTTCTCCTGTCAGGTCTCCTCCTGCTAGCTCGTTACTAGCTGTGACTTCTGAATATCGCGTACTTGGACGTAGAATTGGACTTGCAGAACTTGGATTTATTCGGCTAATTTCTCTGACAAATCCGAACGACGAGTTTGAATTTCGAAGATACAATTTTCATCCAAATTCGCCAATTCGAGTACGAGAAGGAAAAAGTTTCCGAAGAACGACGACAATCCCAGAACAAATTGTATTAACTAAATCTAATGGTGACGTATTTGCAATTTTGGATAAAAGTAGTCTTCTTGCTGGAATATATAAATCCGAGGTGAGGGCAAAAATAAACATAGAAAGTGGTGAAGTTACGGAATTGACGAAAGAAGAAATCAATCAAGTGCCGGTAGGACGTGGTCGCACAATAAATACGTGTTTTAGAATTAAAGCTGTAAACCAGGATTCTCTAAATCTGAACCAATAATTCGGTTTGGGGACAGTATACACTTTTTTTCAATATAGATGAGTGAAACTGATACCTAGGCTGTGATAGGTAAAAAATCCGACCGCTATAATATCTGACTTTGGAAACAATGTATTTTTATAAAAATAAAAATCCAATTGCATGCTCTACGTTCTTTTATTTTTCTTTTGTTCACTCTTGCATAGTTTTCAATTAACTTTTTTATTAAAATCATGTAGTTTTTGGTTCCGCATTTTTAGCAGGTGCCACCAACAATAAATTTTTAATGCAAAAGGACTATTTGCAACAAGATAGGTTTAACTTAAACCTACAAAGTGACCTTTGAACCAAATGATCGATTTTTTCAGAAAAAATAATTTTTAACCGAAAAAAGAATAATTTTTGCAGCCAGAAGACGACTTTTTCATAAGATTGTTGAATTTTGATTGCAAGAGGACAAATTTTTAGTCAGCTTTATTGAAAGAAACACAACATGAATTTAAAACAAAATATTTTTATCCTCTATCAAATATACGTATATTTAATTGAAAACATAAATTGTAGATGAAATAGTCAAATTTTAACAATAAAAGGTATTTTCATCCAAAAAAAGTAGTCGTAAAGAATTAGGTTTTAAACAAAAAAATAATTTTTAATGATGAAGTGAAATTATCAACCAAAGAGTTTACTCTAAAAAATTAATTCTTATAAAGGCAGTTTAACTCTCAACAAAAGAGAGGAAATCAAAGACGCACTATTTACAAGGCAGTACAACTTATAAGCCTAAAACATGATTTTCATTAAAGAAAATGTAATTTTCTCTCAAAAAATTATTCTAGATTTTAACAAAATAGTTTAATTTTCCACAGAATTGTTAAAATGCTAAGCCAAATACACTCCCCATAAAAAACATATTAATAAAATTAAAAATAATAACTTAAAAAAAATTTTGAAAATATAAATATCGAGTAAATACAAAAAATATTTAATAGAATTAAAGACTCAAAAAGAATATAAAATTTAGAAGCTTTTTGAAGATGTCAATTTCTTATAGAACAAAAAAATTTCTTAAAAATCTTTTAGAATCTTTTCTGACACATCTGATATATTTAAATATATTTTTTTTTTCTTGAGAATCATATAATGAATATGTTTATGATAAAAAGATATATTTTTTAGTCAGAATTAATATTCTAGATTAAAAATTCCTCCCTTTCATTAAAAATGCAAGTGTTCGGTTCTAAAATAATAATTTTCTGTAAAAAAAAATGAACTGCCTGGTAGAAAAAAAAATTTAATCAATTTGTTATTCATGATTCCTTATTTTAGTTAAAAATTAGACTGATTTATAGACCAATCTTATTTTTAAAAATCGTTTTTTGTAATTCTTAAAAGTAAAACTTTTTTTAATGCATAGTTTTATGAAGTGACTATTTTCTTATTATATTTTGCAAATTCATCTTTTTGTTGAAAAAATTCTTTGCTTCTTGAAACTTCATCTTTTTGTTTTAGAATTTAAATATTTTGTTTTAAATCCATCTTCTTAGTCGAATATAACTAGTTGAAAATTTTTGTTAGTTGTTTTTTCATTGATAATTTAACGATTATATTTTTGGGTAAAAATTTATCTCGTTTTAGTTTAAGAGTCAATTATTTTGTTAAGAATTACACTATTTCTTTCAAGATTCAACTAATGTTTTAAAACTTTGTTTTTTTCCTTGTTTGAAAATTAATTTTTCTCACTGAAAATTTGATCATTCAATTTTTTGTTGAGAATTTTAATTGTAGAACTCATGGTGAGCAAAATTATAAAATGTATTATTATTGATTCCATAAAATAATTCATATTGTTATTTTTGTCGTTTAAATAAATTTTTCTAAATCAAAATAGTCATAAAATTCTTAGCATCATCTTGATGATTATTCTTAATTAGGAATACTATATCTACGCTCACAAATAAATTTTTATGTTAACATCCAAATGGGCCTATTTGATAAAGAACATATGATAAGCTGCACATAAATATGTTGAATTTTTAATAAAATAGCAATAATCAACCCATGTTGTGATTCTTTAAAATTTTATACTTAACTTGATGTTTGTATCCTATACAACACCTCAAGCATCATTATGATTTTTCATCATTCAGCATAGTAAATCCACTGTAAAAAGCAAAAATCTTTAATAAAATCCAAGCTATTTTATATGATGAACAAACATTGTATTGTATTTACGTTTTCATCCCTTCCTTGATGTTTGTACCCTGGAAAACACCTCAAGCATCATCTTGATGATTTTTATCGATACAGCATACTATATCGAAGCTTAGAAATGGAACTCTCTGAAAAAATTCTGAATCGATCCTTCATTTAGTTCTATAAGATTAAAGAGCTTTATGCAAGAAATGTTGTTGTATAGTTTAGTGCAAGCTCTCATGAAAGCGAGTTATGCACTCTAAGCGAATATTGGTCCGCCGAATGGTGTGTACCATGCCGATGGCGCAGTTTGACTTCGATTTATGTGTTCCAATGCCCTGTCGGGCGTAAATTCCTCTTAATGCACGTGTTAAACGTCAGTATAGGTATACGGCCCACTAATGACGACCGCCTCTGTGCCTCTCTAATTATTATTCCTCCTCCGAGACAGCAAGATCACGATCCGAATCTGACCTTCTCTTTGCATCACAAAGAATATTTAACACCTTCCGAAGGTATTATCTTTTGGTATCATTTTCGGATAGCATGTTCTAATAGCATCTTCTAATAGCAACTATTCGATAGCATCTTTTGATAACATTCTTTCATATCATTTTTGGGGCCGCCTAATTTGTAAACGGCCCACTAATGGCAACCACCTCTGTGTATCTCTAAACAATTTTCCTCCTCTGTTATGCCAGGATCACGGACTGAACCTGACCTTCTCTGAAAGCATAATTAATATCCCTTGTCGCTCTTATTTTTTTATCATCCTTCAATGGCATCTTCCGATAGTATCTTTAGATCGAATATTTAGATAAGATCTTTTGATACTATCTTCTGATAGCATTTTTTGATAGTATCTTATGATATTATCTTTGATATCACCCTTCGATAACTTCTTTTGATATAATTTTTTGTGTTATCTATAAAATAGGAAGTCCACTAATAACGACCATCTCCGCTTATCTCTAATTATTATTGTTCTTTCTCTATAATCCCAAGATCACGAAGAGAACCTGACCTATTATCTGCTTCAAAAAGAATATTTAATACATCCCGTAGCTTTTTTTTCTTGCTATAAGCTTTTTATAGCATCCTTTGATAGCAACTGTTGATATCATCTTTTGATAGTACATTATGTTATCTTTGATGTTACCATTTGATAACTTTATTTTATATAACTTTTGGGGCGATCTATATAGTAAAAAGCACACTAATCACCACCACCTCGGTGCATCTCCACTTATTATTGTTCATTCTCTGTTGTACCAAGATCACGAAAAAAATCTGACCATTTTTCTTCTTCACAGAGAACATTTAATACCCTCCGTAACTCTTATCTTTTAAAATAATCTTTTGATAGCATCTTTGGATAGCATTTTTCGATACTATGTTTCGATAGCATCTTCTATAGCATCTTTGATATCACCACTAGATAGGAACTTTTTGTATCATTTTTCGGGCCACCTATATTATAAAAGGCCCACTGATAACGACCAACCCGTTGTATCTCTAATTACTATTGTTCCTTCTCTGTTCTACGAAGGTCACAACCCAAACCTGACCTTCTCTCGGCTTCACAAAGAATATTTAATACCGCTTGTAACTCTTATCTTTTGCTATAATCTTTTTTTTTATCTTTCGAGACCATCCTCGATATTACCACTTACTCACATCTTTTTATATCATCTTTGGATCCATCCATTTAGTAAAAGGACCATTAAAAAACGACAACCTCGGTTTATCGCTGATTATTATTGTTTCTTCTCTGTTGTATCCAGATCACGAACCGAACCTGACTGAGAATATGCAATACTTTCCGAATGTCTTATCTTTCGATAACATTTTAGGATAGCATCTTTTAATAGCATCTTTTGATAGTACCATTCGAAAGCATCTTTTGATAATATCCTTTTATATAGTTTTTGGGCCCTGTATTTAGTAAACGGCCACTAATGACGACCACTTCTGTGTATCTTTAATTATTGTTCCTCTTCTATTTTCGAAAGATCACGAACTAAATATGACCTTTTCTCTTTTTCGAAAAGAATATTTAATACCCTACGTAGCCCTTATCTTTTGTTATGATCCTTTAATGGCATTTTTCGATACCATCTTTTAGGAGCATCCTTTGATACTATCTTCTGATAGAAACTTTTGATAGCATCTTTGATATCACGACTTAATAACTTCTTTTTACATTATTTTTGCGGTTATCTATATAAAAAGGTCCACTAATAAAGACAAACTCGGTGTATCTCTAATTATTATTGTTTCTTCTCTGTTATCCCAAGATCATTAACAGAACCTGACCTATTCTCTGCTTCGAAAGGAATATGCAATACCTCCTCTAGCTTTTAATTTGTGCTATCATCTTTTGATAGCATCTTTAAAAAGCATCTTTGAGAGCATCTTTCGATAACGTCGTTCGATAGCATCGGTGTATCTCTAATTATTATTGTTTCTTCTCTGTTGTCCTAAGATCATGAACAGAACCTGACCTATTCTCTGCTTCGAAAGGAATATGCAATACATCCTCTAGCTTTTAATTTGTGCTATCACCTTTTAATAGCATCTTCTGATAATATCTTTCTATAGGATCTTTTGATAGCATCTTGGATATCGCCACTTGTCAACATCTTTTGATATTAGCTTTGGGGCCATCTATATAAACAAGGTCCACCAATAAAGACAAACTCGGTGTATCTCTAATTATTATTGTTTCTTCTCTGTTATCCCAAGATCATGAACAGAGCCTGACCTATTCTCTGCTTCGAAAGGAATATGTAATACCTCCTCTAGCTTTTAATTTGTGCTATCATCTTTTGATAGCATCTTTAAAAAGCATCTTTGAGAGCGTCTTTCGATAACGTCGTTCGATAGCATCGGTGTATCTCTAATTATTATTGTTTCTTCTCTGTTGTCCCAAGATGATGAACAGAACCTAACGTATTCTCTACTTCGAAAGGAATATGCAATACCTCCTCTAGCTTTTAATTTGTGCTATCATCTTTTGATAGCATCTTTCAAAAACGTCTTTTGATAGCACCTTTTGATAATATCTTTCTATAAAATCTTTTGATAGTATCTTTGATATCGCCACTTGATAACATATTTTCATAATAGCTTTGAGTACATCTGTATAGAAAAGGCCGACTAATAACGACCACCTTGGTTTATCTCTAATTATTATTGTTTCTTCTCTGTTGTCCCAATATCACGAACCGAACCTGACGTATTTTATACTTCACAAAGAACATTTAATACCTTCCGAATATCTTATATTTCGATATCATCTCAGGATAGCATCTTCTGATAGTATATTTTGATATTATTGTTCGATAGCTTCTTTTGATAATATCCTTTCACATCATTTGTGGGGCCTTCTATTCAGTAAACGGCCCGCTAATGAATATCTGTAATTATTGTTCCTCCCCGAACCGAATATGAGCTTTTTTCTTCATTAAAAATGGTAAATTGAATACCCTACGTAGCTCTCATGTTTTGTTATGATCCTTTAATTGCATCTTTCGATAACATCCTTATAAGCATCTTTTAATACTATCTGCTAATTTCATCTGTTGATAGCATCTTTGATATCACCACTTTATAACCTCTTTTCATATCATCTCTGGGGTCATCTATATAGAAAAATTCCTACTAATAACGACCACCTAGGCGTATTCATCATTATTATTATTATTTCTTCTCTGTTTTGCCATGATCAGGAAGCAAACCTGACCTTTTCACTGCTTCACGCAGAATATTAAATACCTCCTGTAGCTTTTATCTTTTGCTATAATCTTTTAATGGCATCTTTCGGTATCATCTTTTGATAGCATCTTATTAGACCATCTTTTGATAGCATCTTTGATATCACCACCTGATATCACTACTTGATAACATCTTTTCATATCACCTTTGGGGCTATCTGTTGAGTAAACAGTCCACTAATAAACACCTCCTCTGTATATCCTTAATTATTGTGCATCTTCTGTGGTACCAAGATCACGACCAGAAACTAACCTTCTCTGTGCTTTACAAAGAATTTTTAAAACCTTTTGTAGCACTTATCGTTTGATATCATCTTCCATAGCATCTATTGATAGCATATTTTGATGTCATCTTTTAAAGTCATCTTTTAATAGCATCCTCTGATACAATGTTTCGATATCATATTTAGTTGCATTCATTTTGGATGCTTCTCACGAATGACGAACGACTATGTGTTTCATCCCATTTTTTACAAATTCATTTTGGAATTTAGTTATTTTCACCCTCTTGATCAATATCGAAATTAATTAATAGTTGCATTGATTTTAATACTTTTCTGGCTGAATATGAACCAATTTATTTTGAACACATAAGTAAACTTCGTGGTACAAAATAAGTTTGCTTGTTGTTGAAAATTCATATGTCCGGGTCGAATTTTTAACAGTTTTGTCATTAGATCGACTTTTTGGATTAAAAATTTATGAATTTTGTTAAAACATTTTTAATTTTTGTCATTGAATATGAAGATTGACTATTGTTTGGTTAAAAGTCGAACTAATTCACTAAGAAATTATTTTTTTAAGATTTACCTCTTTTTTTTAAATTAAAATATTTTGATAATTATTGATGTATTCTGTGGAAATTTGTTTTGTTTAGATGTAAAATAATTGTTTTTTTTTAATTCACCTTCTTGGATGAGAATTCAATTCTTTTGTTACAAACTTGGTCTTTTATTGTTGAACATAACAGGTTAAATTTTTTTTCATAAAGTTTTTAAACTATAAATGTAACGATTCCGTTTTCAAAACCTGATACTCTTTTCCTATTTTACAGTACAAAATTATAATCACTTGGATAAATATTTAACGAGCAAAATGTGGTAATAATTAACAAATTTTCGCATATATCGTCCATTTCGTTGATTTTTAACTCGTCTAATAGCAGTAAGAATTTTTTGTTCATTGACAAGATTTTCCCGTCGTTTTTACGGGATGTTTTAATTTTAAAAATATTTTAACTCTAGAAATAAAAGTTAAAAATAAATTTAAATTTTTACATAGAGGGCCACTTCTTTAACATTTTTTCGGAAGATAGAAAAGGAATGATAATATATTCGTACAATGAAATATATGAGATTAGATAAAGTGTGACGATAGTCTTAACAAAATGACTATTTTTCTTTGTCTTCAAACTAACAAATGAAATATAAACACAATATACTACGATAATAATTTTTTTTAAATAGATTCAGAAGGATACGCTTGAGGCGCAATTTACTCAAATAAAGGCAGCGAGTACTTATTAGTCACACTGTTAACCACAGGTTTTTCTCTATTTGGAAAAGATAATGATCGTTTATAGTCTAGTCTTATTTTTCACGCCTATTCTTTATTCTATTGGTAACTATAATTATTTACAATTAATTTGAAGACATTTTAAAGCTTCACTTAAATAAAAACTTATCCGGTTTAATCCGTATTCCACCCATATTGATTTTTTTTTCAAAGTCTATTTGTGTTCGTTCGCAACGATTGCTAATTTAGTCTGAGTTTATTCCCGGGGAATCGGGTACGTTTTCGCTTGCGTGAATCTGCCTCTATGGGTGTTAGCATTTTTTACCGCTTATCTAGAGAAATAAAAAAATTTCTAGAACCATGAATTTTTTTAACTCAGTACACGTCGGATAGCGAACAGAAAATGGAGGATTGGCGGGTTTGAGATTTTTCTGGCGTAACTTTACATTACGCCACTTTCTGTAGAAAATAACTTTAAATAAAAAAGTTTCTTACGATATTTTTTTTAGAATTGAGTTCACAGTCCGACTATAACTTTAGTGATGATTGGTTTGATAATCCAAGCCAGGGTCAATCACAACCTTCTTCTTCTCGTCCCAGACCTCAATCTCCTGCCCAGTCTGAGCCTCCTGAGCGTTTCAGATCGATGTCTCCTCATGCCAGGTCACCCTCTGGCCTGTCTCCTCCTGTCAGGTCTCCTTCTGACAAGTCTCCTTCTGCCAGGTCTTCGCTTGATGTGACTGCAGAATATCAAATATTCGGACGTACAATTGGTCTTAGAGAACTTGGATTTATAAGACTCATTCCTCTTAGAAATCCGAACTGCGCATTAGAATTTCGAAGATATACTTTCAATCCCCGTTCGCCAGTTCGGATGCGAAAGGGAAATAGTCTTCACAAGCCCATGCCAATTTCAGAACAAATTGTATTAACTAATTCTAATGATGACGTATTTGCAACATTGGATAATAATGGTTTTCTTGCTGGGCTATATAGATCTAAAGCCAGGGCAAAATTAAACATGAGAAGTGGTAAGGTTACGAAGTTGACCAACGATGAATTAAATGAAGTTCCAATTGGGCAAAAACGCACAATAAATACGTGTTTTAGAAAAAAGATTGTAAACCACAATTCTCTATAGGTGAACCAACAATTCAGTTTGAATAAAATATACAACTTTTTGTCAAAAACTTCTGAAAGAACCTGTTATAAAAATAAAGTACCACTTTTATACTTTACGCTCTGTTCTGTTTTTGAATTTTGTTCCTTTTACAATTTGATAAAGGTAAGTAAGAGCTTAAAAGTGTGTTTTTATTTTTTGTATTGTTAATTTGATAACCGATCTTTAATAAGGATATTGCTATAGATAGTGCCATTCCCTCATTACTAAAGCTGCTAATTGTCTAGTCAATTTGAAACTTACACCTGACATAACTATAAAAGCAAGAAATGCAGATTAAACGCAACAAAAATATCACAAAATTGCTAAAGTAGTTTATCGACTACCCCTAGAACGGATTATCTGCAAATGGTTTTCAAAGTATTGACATGGTCAGATTGGTCAGTTATCGGAGTGAAAATCAGAGGGGAGCTGAATCAATGGCATTTTACGATGCATCCACGTTCGGTGAAGGAGTTGCACACCGCATCCCGACAACATCTTAATTCGCGATAAAACGTATTAGGACTGAAAGCAGACGGGAAGGCGGGTGGCCGGAGCTGTTGAAACTGGATCTGGATCTGCAACTCGAACTGGAACTCGTGCTGGACTCGGATGGGCGCGAGACACGCAGCCCGTTCTTTCCTTTTTAAACTTTGGTAGACTCTTTAGAGTCTACTCGGACCATAGCAAGATTAGCATCGCTATTTGGTTACACGCCAAAGGGACAGCCGGCCAGAAGCCACTGTGGGTCTTCTTGATCATTACCACGCAGAAAAGGTTGAAGAAATAATTTAATGTCGAGATGAAATGATACTGAATACAAAGAAAATTTTTCTGAACGTGACACCTCCCACTTTGGCTAAAGTAATTAGAGTGTCAATCCGAAAGAGAATTTTTAATTACAAGTCTGTGAATTGCACTTTATTTATTTAGATGTCCTAGATCAGAATTTTAATTCTTTTTCGAAATTCCCTGTTCCAGGGATACCTCCCAGATTCGCTAACCAAATGAAAGAAACGCTTTTTAAAACTTGGCTATAGCTCTCTGCTCGTTTTTCTTATTTTCTCGTTGACACGCGAAACTCCCATCTCTTTTATATATTGTGGGATGCGTTGGCAAAAAATCGACATGGACACAACTTTCAATCGCAGATGCCAACGAAGCGTAAACTCGTCCCTCATCCACAATTCGCCATCACGCGATCTCATTTCGCGTCGACAGGAGAAGCTCGTTGGCAAGTGCTTTGCGAAATTCATCGCTCCTGTAGGACGCCTACTCGGATTCCTGATATACCGAGGACCATTACTTCCTAGCACGCCATAAATAAGAGGCGCGCTGAATTTGCGTGTAGGCAGTAAATATTCAATAAACGGCCAAGATCCGTTTGCGGGAACGCATTTCGCACGAGGCGACGCGAGGCGACGTTTTGGACCTCGTTTTGAAGGGGCGGCTAGAGTCCAGGGGTGAGTCTAAATGCAGTTACTTACCGAAGAGCGATGCCAGGACGCAGCCAAGTTTCTGCCATGCTAGAACAAGTCGGTTCATAACTTAGGGTAATGGTGAACCAGAGACCATTTCTGCATATCAGTATTATCTGTGTACACCTAACAAGATAGATGGTAGACCTGCTTTTGTCATTATTTATATTTAGAAATATGACCAGGCTACACAGTCTAAACTGCTCTCAAAAGAGGGTAAATAGGGTGATAATTTATGAGAAGAGGGTAACAATGTGAAAATAAATCCTTTTCAATAATTTTAATGCAGATTTAATTTTTCCTGAAACGAAGTGTATTTTTGAAGAAAGATTCTTCTTTTTGTCTCTCGAATAACTTAATGGGAAAGCACCTGACCGGTACTTAGAAGTTCTTGGGTTCGATTTCCAGAGGAGCGAAGTGATAAGATCTTTTCAGAAAAATTTAATTTTTAAATTTTCTATTTTCGCAGAGCTTTTTTTTAAATTCCCTGATTGTTCCTTAATTAATTCTTCATTTTCCTTGACCATTAATATTCAAATATCAGCATTTTAATATTGTAATATTTTGTTTATAGAATCTTTTATAAACGGAATAAAACAGTAACTCAAATAAAGATTTAACGCATTTAAATTTATTAATTTGTTTAAAAAAAAATAATTTTCTACCATGAAAGAGGGAATTTTAGAAAAAAACAGTTTCAAAAAAACAATTAAGTTTCCAACTTAATAGTTGAATTTTCAACTGAAAAGGATAAAAGCCCAATAAAAAAGTATCATAATTTATATTTCAATCAAAAAATATAAAATTTATACAACAAATGAAACTTTAACAAATTATCTCCACAGAATTTGAATTTTCAAACAAAAAAATGATTATTTCCTAAAACAGGAGAATTTTCCACTAAAAAAGATTTATTTTAAAAAACTGAAAAGTTACATTTTCAGTTAAAAAATTAGTTTGGAACCAAAAAAAGGCTTGTCGACTAAGCAGTTGACCTTCCAGCAAAAGCTTTAAGCCGTTAATTAAAAATAAAATTTTAATAATGTTGTTTACTTTTTACAAAAGAACAAAAAAAAAGATTTTACTAGAGAGAAATTTAACCAAATTTTTGAAACAAAATATTTGAATGATCAAGCAAAGAAGAAAAATCTTTTACCAAAAAGTTGTATTTTCAAGAAAGAAAATTAAAGTTTTTAAAAACGATTTGACTTTTTATTTATTCTCTGAGTTTCTAACCAAAAATTGAATTTGCACAAATCCATAATTTATTCTTTTCTTTACAATCAAAACGAGCATTTATACAATTTAATATATTTTAGGGGTCGCTGATTCGGAATACGAGATCCAAAAACCGCCACCACGTCAGGGTTCTTACATCAAATAAAAAAACCTTATAATTTTTATTGCGAGTGTGGGATCAGACCATGCTTATTATATGTTTTTGGGGTCGCAGATTCCGAATCCGAGTTCCAAAAACTCCAGCACGCCAGGATTCTGAAATAACCTCAAATAATCTCATAACTATTTTTTTCGAGTATCTTTTTCCGGGTCTGAAGGTCAAACCGCGTTTATTTTATGTTTTTTGGGTCGCTGAATCCGAATCCGAGATAAAAAGAATCCAGTGCGTCATGGTTCTGAGATAGCCTCAAAAAAAATATCATGCAATTTTTTTCGAGTTCCGGGGTCATACCATATTACCTCAAAGCGTTAAATAGCCTATATTACTCTATATATTATTACTCTATATTATTCTGGGACATTTTAGACCTTATTTTCGTATTCATCGATCCAAAATAATAAATGTGGTCTGAAACACGGGACCGGAAAAAGATACTATAAAAAGTTTTTTTGGGTTTTTTGAGGTTATACCCGAACCCTGAAGTGCTGGGGGTTTTTGGACCTCGGATTCCGATTCAGCGACCCTAAAAGCATATAGTTAACTTGGTATGACCTCCAGATTAGGTAAAAGACTTTTTTTGTGTGACTGTGTAATTCAGCGTAATCCACTTATAATACGTGTGAATTAGGTTTAATGTATGACATATATTGTGTATGTATGAGATTATATGTATTTTTTTATTATTTATTATTATATTTATTTATTTTTTAATTATTTCTTATT
>JAAAKG020163878.1:0-28738 GCA_010014905.2 Druon quercuslanigerum
ACATTTTGGGTGTTAGTACGTAACATCTCACTTTTTAATATCTACAGATGTTAACTTTGAAAATCTAGATTGCTGTCATATAGTTAAACATAAAATATGTTAATCCTGAACATCTAGATGTTACATTTGAACATCCATTTTTCTCTGTGTACACAACGTATTATAAGTGCTCGTGCATTAAAAATTCATGCAGTGTGCTATCATAAGAATTATCATCATATTTCCAGCGTTTCTCTCCAAAAGTAATGTGGAACAACGTGAGATGGCAAATTTTATATGAGTAGAAAAATCTCAATTTGTTTACAAACAAATGAGATTTTCAATAACAAATTCACTTTTTTAAATTCTAAAGCATATCGCTATAATAGATATTCATAAATAAATATGTTGACGTCACATTTATTATAATCCGTTCAGCCGTTTACGAGAAAAATCTTAGTCATGTTGAAACATTATAATTCTCTTGTTAATAACTTTTATAACAAAGAAATTTCGCCGCTTAAACCTCAGGCAAAATTTTTTATAACAAGGAAACTATAAAAATATTATAATACAGATTGGAAAAACAATGCCAGTTGCTTGGTAGCCAACTTGGAAAAATTCAACCTTGACTAAACATTCAAGATCGATTAAAAAAAAAGTGTAAACAGAAAATTCAAAAATTTTGGTTTTCGACTAATCTCGACCAATACTACAACACTATGTAGATCACTTTTTTGGCTCCGCACACTTTTTTTTGTGAGTCTAGATTTCTGCAGAACATTTTAAATTCCTCTGCACGGAGAGAAATTTCAAGACATTATTCATATTTTATTCATATTCAAGGAAGTGCGTGATTTTTCAGCTACAATTTTTACAAAGTTCGAAACCTATACTTTAAAAGCAAGGGTTGCGAGATTTTAGTGAATTAATCTCCTGAATTTTCTCTCAAAATTATGCAAAAGTGGTAAATATTTCAGCTTGAGATACTAGATACATTTAAGTTTAAAAATATTTAAGTTGAAGCCCTCCAGTCGAATTTATTTTATTTGAATACGCTTAAAATGAATAATTTAAAAAAATGAACTTAAATTGTGATATTATAGGTAGAGATAAACAGTTCTATAATTTCAATTATTTGAATTTTCCTTACAAAAATAATCATTCCTGAATGGCAAAGTTTAACTTGCAGAGATAAAAAACTGAAAATTCAGCAATCTGAAATAATTGGTGTTGGATTTTGGTGCTGGCCTGGTTACCAGTCTTGGCGCTGACCAGATGATCTGGTTCACTGTAAAAAATAGATATCCCTTTTTTTACGGTATAATTTTTTTCGTGTCTTGATTTGAAGAGGACAACTTTATGCAGTTGTTTTGAATGCAAAAAAAAATGATTCTGGGATCCCACCCATGGTCTCCTTTTAGTACCACTCGTAACTATTTTCTGAGTCTTATTGTAATACCTGGAAAAATAATACTTCATTTTACAGTGTTGAAGCCTAGCCAAAAGTGCAACTTTTGTCTTGCTAGCCCCAAGCTAGAGCGTATGGTCAGCCGCTAGTTATTGGCTGGTCAGCCACTAGTTAATGGCTGCTTAGCCACTAGTGACTAGTTGGAGGCTATTCATCCGCTGGCTGAATCCCCTTTATTTTTTTAATGACTTAGAAAAAAAAACATTTTCACGATAAATACATTTAATTGAACAGCGCAAAACATGAATCAGACTATACTTTGAAGGTAATAAGAAAAAGTCTTGTTTTGATAGTCTCAATTTCTTATTTTCTATCATTTTAGACACCTTGTAAATTTTTTTTAAAAATTTGTTGATCGAACTTAAAACTTTGTTGTTCTGGGATAGCTGATCAGCGCCAGATTAGACCTTCCAGACCTAACTTACATTTTGTACTGTTCTTGGATAGCTGAGCTGCGCTAGTCCGCGGCCAGATCAGATGTTCCAGCCTAGAATTTCTAGTTCTAAATACATCCAGATCTGGACTAGACCTGACACCAGATTACCGTAAAATTTTTTCACACGAGTGGCTTGCCTATACTCGGACTCATATTAATAGCCCATTATTAAATGAGAACTAAAAAATTAAGCAATATCTTATACACGATAAAAAATATCAAATTTGTAACCTTAAAATTGAACAAAAGTAAATATTGGAGCAAGCGAAAAATCCTCAAATTAATCGAATTGTTTGAGATTACAAAAAAAATTTTGTTTGAATTGAGTTGAATGCATACATCTTTAAAAAAATTTGAATATCTCAAAGCTGAAATTTCTTCATCTTCCATTGAAGATACATATATTTTGCAAACATGGAATAACATTTTTTTCGTTTTTTTGTAGTTTTTTGGGAGGAAAGATTTTATTGAAATTTCGAAACGCTTTAAACACCACGATAAAAATTTTCATAATTGTTTAACCAATAGTAACATTATTTAATTTGTAAACATTAGAATTGTAAGATCCAAAAACGGAACAGGAGATATTAATTGATTTAATCATTCTTTTTTAATTCTATTGAATATAGCATCCCACAATTCATTTCCGTGGACCCACACAGTAAAGAAAAGGATTAATTTTGTTGCAGAGCATTTGGCTCCGACGATCATTTGACTCTCGAGATCGTAATGATCTGTCCATTCGAATCAATTTGGTCTTATATTTTGGTTCATTTTTCAGACCAAACAAAATGGCCGCCAACCATTGGCGCCGATTTCATAACGACATAACCTAAAAATTGTATCTAACCGCACGCAAGTGACAATTACACTTGGCAGTTGATATTTTCTCATATTAGATTTCGTTATTTTTTTTAACTTTTTAAGTACATTGCACGATTAGAAACCATAAAAAGCTTGCATATGAGCTAAAGTACTGTAAGAACGTCAGCTATTTCGAATTGAGAACACACTTTTTTACTTTGCACACGATTCGAATCATTTTAGAATGTTTACTCCTTCTCTTATAAATATGTCGCTTACAATTAAAATCCCAAAATCAGTTGTGAAAAATTGAACAATCTTAGTTTTACGAACGTTTAAAATTTAACGCCTTCATTAAATTTTAATTCTTCACGCTAAAGTTCTTTAAATTTGAATAATTGAGCGTTTGGATTAAAAACATTTTAAAATAATGATTTCCCAATTTAATTTTTAACATTGTACGTTTTTAAATAAAAATATTATATAGTGTAAAATATTATATATCAAATTTTTTACAATAACTTGCTGACTGTAACTGTCTTTAACGTCAGATTCATTGAACCATTAAACGAATTAACTTAATATGCTGTCGTTGTTTTAGAGTATACTCTGATACATTGTGCTGATTATAATCAGCACAATGATTTGCCATTTCAGAAATTTTCCAAGTTTTTCAATTCGTAAAGTCCATATATACATCAAAGTTCTATGAAATACGGATGGTAAATTTATTAAACATTCAAATAACCATAGTTGGGTAATTTTTAAAAGTAGCAGATAATTCATATTTAAAGTTTTTAACAATTGAAATATTTGTCCTCTGAAATGACCTGAAATATAGTCATTGGCCGCATCCACTTATGGATTCCTGAGCCTGAAAGCATAGTGATTGGCTTCTGAATCACACAATTATCGCGGAGGGCCAAAAATGGTATTTTTATATTATTTCCGTTCATTATTCGTAAGATAAAGTAACAGACACTTAATTACATGGTCTTTAAAATGTGTAAACCATAACTGTTTATAATATTTGCAATGATTTGAATAATTTTCTTTTCATATAGTGTGGCCAGTCATTACGTTTTCACTTTATTTAATTTGACAAATAATGATTGTACACCTGTTTATTGATAATTATACATACTTTTATAATTGTAAGAACACTAATATTACGCATAAACAATTCAATAGAAATTCAAAACTTAAAAATAAAATTTATCCCGTAACTAGTAAAAAAAAAGTAAATTGCGACAAGAGGACACTACTAAGACACTAACCTCAACGACTTTTCGCTCAAATTTCTGATCCTCATTCAGCATCATCGGCATCGATCAACTTGTTGTACTATAATAAAACTGAATTCAAGAGATATTTCCTGAATATGAATCCACATTCTAAAAACAAGATTCCTGATTTATTCCACAGTAGTATAAGGAACTAAAAATTGAATTCTCGGACATCAGCTTCACTAGAGTTGCCTTGAAGATGCCGCCTGGGGCCGGCCCTGACCGTTTGGTGTTTGGCGTACCGATACTACCTTCATAAAATCTTGTTTTCCGCTGGCCTGGGAGGAGGTAGCGGCGCCTGGGGGCCCTCCCATGAGGAGGAGTGACCTTAGTTAGCTTTGCTCTTAGGAATGAGCGGCAAATATCTTTCGCGGGTGCGGGTGCTTGCCTCAAAGGGGTGAGAGGAGTCAAGAGTACGCCGAATCTTACCTTGAAGCTAAAAACTACTGCAGATGCTTTTGTCGTCGGCACCACCGCGGAGAGCACTTCTTCAGAAGACGCTGCAGCAGAACGATCACACAGCATGAGTCCTAACGACCTTCGAGCTAGGTGAAACACCTAGCGGCGATCGACGTCGCCTAACTGCTCTAACTTTAACGACCTTGGTCCAGTGAGAAAAGCCCAAAGCGTTACCCGTCGACTTTCTTTAGAAGCCTCTTCCTCTTCTTTAACTACCTGAGAAAATCCAGAAGCGATTACTAAATGATACGGAGAACATGCCTTTGTGTATATTGCGGTTTCTTTATTGGCTATTAAAATTTCGATTGACTTTTAATATCTCCAGTTTCTCTGCCTTTAGTTGGGGTCTCATCATTGTGGAATTCGTGAGAACTTAATCGTCTTGACGATACATCCAGAAGTATGTAGGTCGTAATATAATTATGAATGTGTAAGATATGGATCTATAAATCTACAATAATTCTATGAAGAGGCAGTAGTAAAGAAATATCATCAACATCTTCAAGATTTTCAATATCATCCACAAACTATGAACAATCCTAAAACATTATCTATAATACAAACACCAATCATAAATTCCACCACGATTCTTTACATGATCACAAATGTCCTGATTGAATCAAATGATCAGAAAACTGCATTTTTTTAAATCAGTCTTTTCTGGCCATTCAGCATCCCAATAGAATGAAATCCGCAGATGCCTACTCTTCATTGGCTTTCACAAGACTTTGGGTATAGAAATCGTTACTGGAGAGTGGATACCATCTTCGAGTAGTCGCACGCCGTCTATCAAACCTCCTGTTTCGCCTCCTAGGGTTGATACCCCAAAGACGCTTGTGCAACGAGAAACGATACGACCAAACTCGGGTAGAGTACTCGAGGTGGGAGCGAGGTAAAAGGTTCTGGTCATGGAGAAGATATGGGGGCAAGCATACCCTGAGGGCGCGAGCCAAGGCATACCACCCCACACCCTCTGCCCCCTTCGTCCACCCCCACATCCTCATTCCTCCCTATTCCTCTCTCTCACTCTTTCTCTCTCTTGATTCATAATTTTTTCTCCTTCTCTCCATAGCCTCAGTGTCTGTGTACTCGGTACGGTCACACATCCATAGATCCGTTGCGAGTACATACAGTCCCGGCATGCATTGTATTTATGTGTATCCGTAGGAGTCTGCGGCGTCAGTCGAGTCCCGGTACCGGGTAATGGGGGGTCAGAGGTCACCGCGCCGCCAACGCTAGAGAGGAGGGAATATATACGTTATATCGAGAGGGTGGAGGACCTCTATATAGGAGCGCAACGGAGGGCTGGTGCGATATGCTTCGAAACCGTGGGAACGCACGTGGACCCACGCGCCTAACTAACCCCCTTCCTTGCGAACCTCTGGGACTCGTTCTTCACCTTCCTATATAGTCCCATACCGCCTGTGCAGCCCTCCTCCCCCTCACCTTCTGCGCCGATTTCGTCGTCCACCTCCGACTTTGCAGTTTCAACCCTTTCATTACCCGCGTTTCTCCGTCTGTCTGCGCGCCTCGGCATTTTTCGGCTACGCGTATTATACCCGAGAGCACGGGGAGTCCCAGCCGTTTAAGGCACCAAAACGCTCCGCGGCGACCGCCTCGAACAATGTTTTCTCTTCAATGTTTCGCTCTGTGGTATGGGAGGGAAGACTTCCCAGGCAGAAATTTAGGATCGATGTCTTTTGATAGTGATGAGCTTAATTAAGAGACTTCCACTTACGGATTCATTTAGACTAATGCAACTACATGTAAATCTGAAAGTATTGGTACATGATATTCTAAACTCTTAACCTGGAATAAATTTAATCGGTATGAATTCTGAATTGAAATCTCAATCTGCAAAGAGATCTGTAATTACCCGACTGAATCCCAAAATCGTTGGGGATGACAACTCAAATGATGCGGAATATATCAAATGAGGAATAAAGATTCAATCAAATGTAGATGAAATGATATTAGTTGGAATTGAATAAATCGCCAACCCTTTCCTGAAACACTTTAAACTCATTTAGAAGAAAGCATACTTGATTTCGAAAGAATCTGACGGAATTGAGATTTATTTAATTTATGTTAATTTTTAGCAAATCTAAAATAATGCGAAATGTTTAAACTATTTTGAATGTCATTCCCCAGTTTGAGGAAAGAGTCCAATAGAATTGGATTTACCCGGAATCACCCGGAACCAAATGACTATATTTCAATTTTATTTGAATCCGCAAGTACTTACCAAATGAAATTCCAAATGATTAATCGGGAGTAGACAACAGAATCATCCCAGCTTCTGTAGGAAAAGAAAGAAAATGGAATTCATCCAATGATTTACTTCACTCCACTCGATTTCTAATAAATCCTAATAAATTCCAATATGTAAATTCATCGAGACATTAGAATGCAATTTTAAATTATTCTAAATAAATCTAATTCAGCCGGCAAAGACTCCACCTGAGTCCCCAAAAAATCCGAATGTCATTTCAAATGAATCCGTTGAAATTGAGCCATTCCGTTTGAACCTTTCTCCAATAATGAAAAGGCGAATCCAAATTATTCTGAATATGATCCGGAATCAATCACTCTCAAACGGATTTTGGAAACATTTCAAATTTATGTAAACCCAATAAATGTGAAGATCTCGTTTTGATCTGATCAGATGTAAAATTAGAAAATAATGATGTTTTCTGTTTCTTGATAGAAATATTTTCCATGTTCGGATTACTTAAAGCTTTCATCAGTTTCGTTGCCCGTAGTCTTAATGCAATAGGAAACAAATCTCTGACGTGAAAGACGAAGCGATCCCCCGCAGCTAGCGAGCGCGTGCCTCCAGGGCATGAGGAATTTCAAAGTGGGGGTATCTTAAGGTGAGTTTACACGAGGAGCAGTGAACACGTCCGAGAATACCAAGAATTCTTCTTTAATACCTGGAAAGCTTATATGGTTCTTATAGCTGAATTACAAGATCTGCACCTGATAGAGATAATCAGCCAAATAACTTCACCTCTCTGAAAAACTAGAATTTGTATCGGATTGCTTATAACTATTTTTATTACTTGTATAGATTATTAATATCTTACACATCCCAAACAACTAATTCTAAATCTTAACTTCTAGTAAAATCTCAAAAACAATCATCAATACTTATTGCATCACCCTAACTCTGATCTTCACAACATAACTCCATGACCGTTCCAAAGAGCAATAGTATAACCAACAAAACCTTCCATCATTTTCTTTAATATTACGAATAGGGTCCACAAGTCATAATCTTCGCTTCCAGACTGAATTGTAAGATCCGTAACTGAAAGTTTTAAAATAACTGAGACCACAAACCCCTTTTGAATCTACTGCCCACTCGGCAGCTGGGAAGCAAAATCGTTACCCGCATCTCTACGAGTATATACTTATGTGATGTCAAACTGGTGCGGGTCGCTGATGATTCAAATAAACAGAAAAAAGTAGCGCTTCTCGTAATTGACTATGAAAGACACGCGCTCTGAGGCAATTGCCGTTACCATCGATGATTGGACCCACTCCTTCGACTCACGCCACTTCGAAATTGATTATTGCTCGCCCGTAATGATCCATTACGAGTTTGAGCGCGCCCAAAGCATAACGGCAGGCAAACTGACAATCACTGTCTCGAAGAACGTGAATTATGAGACGGTAATCTATGGGTACTGAGGGCAATAGGACACATTTATCCTCCACTCAAAATCGTAAACATCAATAGTCCCATGGAAATCTGTTCAACTGTTCCCAATAGAATGAGCAATGAGCATATCTACATTTTCTTTTATGATAAAAAGGGAGTCGGGTAATGAAGTACTTAATGTTAGAGAAGCTGACGATGAAGGATTATAAGCTAAAACGAACATCATTAAAATTCTTCAAAAATCTTCGAAGCCTTTGAAATATCTTCCAATCCTTTACAATCAATAATGTTCAGATTGAATGTATCATTGCCTCCGGTTACTAATTTTCCATGACAGTTATGTTTCCCTCACCTTGAACTCGGATTAACAATCGGATGAAACCAGCTTCTACAGAAAAAGGCGATATTAGCCCGACCAATCCACTGAAACGATTATAACCCAATCATCAAGAACCACTGCAATTACAAAGAAATCACAGCGCTCTCAGTTTAATGGGTGCTGGATTGTCTCGAGCAGTCAGCCGATCAACAGGGTACTCTCGGAACTCAAAGTAGCGATTTTATAACCGTGAATCTAATAATTTCGTAGTAAAGTCATCATTAGCCCAGACAGCGCCTCCAATTAGTGCATTACACCGCACTTGGCGCGCTCTTTTAATAACAATTTCCACCACTCGCAAGTGAAGTTGGTAGCCACAGGCAAGAAAAATTCCTTTATCATGTTCAAGTCATTTCTGCGGATCTCGAAGTACGTAAGAAGCATCTCTTTTATGTCTTCGCCATCGCGAGAAGGAAAATAAATCGAATCAAAGGGATGGTGATGGGGAGTGAAGATGGTGAGCGAAGAATGATGATAGGAGAGAAGAGAGAAGATCGGACGCTCCAATTAAGTAGAGTTCCCACGGGACGGCACGAGTCGGCCAATAGAGGCTCCTCCTGCTGCGAGACTCGAAGGCTTCCTGTTTTTTCCACCAGATGGCAGCAGCTGTTGGGATGTCCTCCGTTAGGCGGGAGAGACCCATCCAGCATTCAGCCTCAGTCTCATGCGATTTGCTTTGGAACCGTACCTGTGAATCTGTGACACGGGCGACATCGAGTCGCCTGTTCGGCCGCTCGTGGGAAACAACCTGGGCTGAAGGCACTCGGTCGGTAATGATTGTCTCTACCGACCGCCGGAATCCACTTGGGAAGAGGAGAAATGAACTTCCGTGACACGGGCAATTCCCAACTCCTACAGGCACTGACCAATTTGGTGCAATGAAACCGGAGGCAAAAACTTCGACGTGTTATGTCTGAGGAAGAATAGAGGAGAAGAAGGTGGGAGGATTTTAGACTGCTTCTTTCATTTGAGCTTCTAGAGTCTCAGTATTATTAATTTTTTCAGGGTGGCCGCAGGATAGGAGAATAGTCAAATTTTCTTTTTCGGTTCTGCTTTTCATTGAAAATGCAAACTATAAAACAAAAAAGCGGACATTATTTAAATTTAAATCTTTATATATTAAACACTTGCGCCAAACGCGTTAAAGTTAGACCTTTTTCAGAGTCTCCTGAAAAATTCGGATTTTGGCATTTATGCTCTCATTCCACGGAACCCTTCACTTATAACAAATTTATTAGATTTATTAGAATCACAATAGAACTCTTTTTTCGCTCATTTTTTTTTTTTGTCTATTTTAATTGATTCTATCCACGGCCTTAGTTCTTAGATAGTCCATATTTAGAAAACAATTGACATTTCATTTTTCACGCAGTGTTATATTACAAGAATCTAATATAATTAAAAATCAATTGTATCTTTGTAGATGTAGAGGTGCATGGTTAATGCTTAATTACGTCTTCAAATGACGGTTTGTCGTTGTTATACTTAAATTAAATTCACTGAGATTTAAGTGATTTTTACTCCAAACCCTTATTGATGTATCAGTGACGCATTTATAGCTATTTGAACAAGTGATATTGCACTGTAAATCAGTGCAAATTCTTACTGGCTTGATTCAGTGAGTAAATTTTGAAAAATTGAGCCTACTGGGTAAATTTTACAAAAGAAATATTTTATGCACAACAACAATTAAACAATAATTAAATGTTAATCAAAATAAATATTGAGACAAATCTTAATTTTAATGAGGCTCTTATTGCACGATAATCATTTATACAATCATTCATACCCTAATATATTTCAAATCTTTACTCAAAATTAGACATAAATAAAGATAATAAAATAATAATAATAATAATAAAATATATATGATAATAATAAAAATAAGAAAAAATAAAAACATATTTTTAGATTAAATCCATTCAAAGATGTTGATATATGTGTATGTGTGTGTTTTATTTTACTTGTAAAATGTATACGTTATTTATTGAACCTTAACAATTTTCATTTGTATTTTGATGCATTATTAATCCGTTGCAATCTTTTAGCCTTTAGGGCAATAATAATTTCAAATAAAAATATATAAATAAAATATTTTTGGTAATATATGTATTATGTAAGTAGTTTATGAAAGACACTGATAAAAACCCATTGAATAACATAAAACTGCATGAAAAGCATCGCTTCTGCCGGAATGTTCAAATAAAGTTAATTTTAAATAATTCTATTAGAAGCTAAAGTTATAGTTACATCAACATTCTCAAACAATTATATGTAGTCGCTGCAGAATTTTTTGTAATTTTCGCTACGATTTTTAATAACTTTTTAAACGCAATGAAAAAATCGACTACAAAGTATTATACATAATTTTTTTTATTACTCGAACACTTACACAAAATTTGGCAAGCATTCACAAACTTGTACAATATCAGTAATTATATAAGTTAGCGGTTATTGTACTGCAAATTTGATTTAATAGACATTTCATTTGGATACAGCGTGGCTGAGATAATAAGGTTCTTGATTCAGCTTTTTAATTCGTTTCAATACCTCTCCTCTGGTTGAAATATAGTACAATTATTTTTCTAATCTTGACACAATTTTACAAACATTACAGATTTTGAGAAAAAGTCACAATTTTCGAATTTTGTATTTTATTAAAAATTATTGCATTTTATTGTGAAAATAGTTTTCTCCCGAAAAGGTGTGCAAAATTTGTGTCAGCCAAATCCATCACCGTAGTGGTAGCTTTTTTATTTTTTTTTAACGATTTTTCTATGCATGACAGCGATTCATTTATATTTTCGCATCAATCTTCTTATATGTTTATGAAAATGTGATCTCTAATTCGGGGCCATCTATAACTTACCCAACTAAACTTTTTGGTTGTTTTTAAGTAATTCATTTGATAGATGGAGTATTTGGTTTGTTAAACAAGTACAAATTTATTGGGTCTATTTTGTTGATTCAACTATAAAGGAGGAGGGTCATCAAGGCCGTTTTTCGGGACAACCACCGATTGGTCTTGAAGCGTTTTGTTTTATTTATCTGACTAGACCTCATAACCCCCTACAAGGGTTTTTCCTGAAAGCGATTTGATTTCAAGGAATAGGCATTTTTAAGTTCGTATTTTACATATGATTTCGCGCTTTTGGTCAAATCATACTGGGCTTTACATTGTTAACATTGCTCGCGCAAGATTATACTGTCCCAAAAACTGCGCACATATATGCATTACAATATATGCCAAAGTCATCATTTTCATTAAAGTATTCTTATAGCCTTCAAAATAAGGCTTATTTTTACACTCTACTAGGTCTGTTATATGTATGTTAGATGAATGTTACATGTCTGTTACATATCTATTTAATGAATAAAGTAAAACACTTTGTGACAAATCGGTGGTTGGTCCAAAAACCGGCCTTATTGACCGTCCTGCTTTTCGTGTATATCCATGAAAACAATACAATTGGTTCAAGAAAATTTTTTTCTACTAACGTAATGCAATTCCCCACGAATGTTGACCATCGAGGTTCCCACCCTACGTAACGTTTTTTCCGACTTTTCAGATCGTTTTTGGCCAATATTTAATTATAAGCTAGAACCTCACTCCCATGTGTTCCGAAATTTATGAAGGCTCCTCAGGTGAGTTTACTTACAAAAATTATATCTAAACATCTCAATATCTGTTATTCATAATTTTTTTTTTAGAAATGAAAGTAAAAACTAAAAACTACAAACTTTGATTTTTTCTGTGTATATAAAGTTTTCAATGCGAGGGAATAGTGAAGTATATATTTCCCAAGGAGTAAATGAGCCAGTCTGTGCCCATTGCCCAATGCCCGCATGTGAGCCAAATGTGTGCCAATCTACAAGAGTTTGATTTATTTTTGGCAAAAATCTATGTGGCGCCAACTGGCTCCTGATTTAACCGTGAATTAACCGCATTTAAGGTAGAGGACGACGATGGCTCTTCTTTCCCGCGTCCTTAGATTTGAGTTTAAACTATACTACTAACTAATAGCAGCCTAGAGTGTGTCTACAATGTGAACAGAGCTCGCAGACGTTTACCTAATTGCTGGGCACAAAAAACCGCGCACCGCCCTAACCACAGGCTATGGGCCCGCGGCCCTTAACTTTACTTCGTAGGTATGTACCTACTGCCCAACCTATACCAAGAAAACGCAGTTATTTAGTGCCACAGACCTTGTGTGTTTACGCCTCGCCGATTCGCCACCTTGAGAACCTTGCCTTACCTTGCCTTGCCTTGGAAGTGTGATCGATCGGAACCAAGCTCTGGAATAACATACGTCTATATGCGTCGCGTCTCCTGACCTGGGATGATTAAAATTTTAGAAGGGACACGGGATCAGGTAGGAATGATTTGATTCAATCTGAAAGGGGATCATGTCAAATTTGGACGAATTTTGTCTTGAGGAAGAACCAGAGGTTTGGATAGACGTTATTGATCTTGATGATAAGAGCGGAAATGTCCATCAGTGGATTTAAAACGCTGGGAAACTTTTCGGAGACAAATCATCTAAATAAAAGGAATTTCGATTTCAGAAAACTGACAGTGAGACAAAAGAATAATTTAACCAAATAATGTTGCTTTAAATGAAAATAAAATTATGTTGAATTCCTGGACGCCTCAAATGAAATATACTTTCTTATGCACCATTGTATGTACTAAAATCAGAACACAAAAATGCTTCCAAATAAACATTTATATTTTCAAACACTAGTAGGCACAACTACTTGGGTACGTAAAATATGCCGCTGCGACTTTTTTCGTTGGCCTAACGCTTTTGCTTGTTAGTGTTACTACCTACATTTTAATTTAAACAAAACTATACTAGTATAATACCAGCAAAAAAAATATGTGTGCTAACCAATAAAGTAGCAACGTCATACTTTATAAACCCAAGTAGTTGGGTCTATTACCTATTTTTTCAGTGTAGCAGAGACCAGCATGTTTAGGAGGCAATTAAGACTTCCTTATCAGAGTTTATTTATAGGTAAACTACTATACTATCACTAATTCTCATCTTCTGTTGTAAGAATCGATTTGTCCACTTGATAACCCTAACCCAAGCTTTGTTGTATCTCCAGAGATATTTTTTTTAATTAATAGTTTTATTAACCTCTCTCTTTATAAACAGCATCTCTTTGTTTTCGTTCATGATAAAGAATCTTGGCATCATCCCAATTAAAATCAAGACAATGTGTGATTTTTTTAAAGGACGAAGTGATATCTAGTATACTCGATACTTTGATGCTTATCTCTTCTTAGCCCAAGGACCATGCGTTATTACCCTAGATATAGACTGCATCATCATAATAATCATTAGCGTAAGGTCAACTTGAACTATGAGGAGAGTTGCCAAGTTGTTCCGAATGATCCTACAATAATGCTTTAAAAGGGTACATTTAAAGATCCTGAAGAGGATGAGGATTCCAAAATATTTGCGCACAAATATTAAAATATGTGATAATGACACAATTAATGTAAATCTCTCTTTAGTTTCTGGCCTAGTGAAAGCCCATAAAACAGACTATCCATTGCGACCAACAATTTCGACAATAGTTTTACCTATATAAGACAATTGGAAGTTATTAGCTATTAGTAAAATTAATGCTTTAAAAAATGAAGCTTTAAAAAACATTGATTTTAATGTAGACTTTTACATAAGATATGTTGATATTTTGTACTTTCTGTGCATATAAAATTGATACTCTCTTAAATGTATTTAACAGTATTCATCCCAGACCACAATTTATTTTTGAAACTGAACTCGAAGGGAGATTAAATTTGCTAGATATTGCAATAATAAAAGCAGAAGAAGGCTAAATCATCATAGATTGGCATAGAAACCCGATATTCTTTCTGGAAGAACATTTCGTTTTGTTTCTAATAATTGTACTTGAAACCAAATAGGAGTCATAAAGAATTTGATTGATGCAGCTCTTAAAGTTAAATTGACGCATCCTGTTTTTCATGAAAAAATATTGAATCGTATAAACAAATACTTTTTCGCAACTATTAGCAGTTTTATTTAATTGAATAAAGTGCAACCTGAATTAATCATATTAAAAGAATAATAAACGGAGTAAAAATAATATTTAGGATTATAATAGATTTAATATTTTAATTTTATCGTACTTGAATATATTTCGAAAACTTTGAAATCAATGTTAAGGAAATTAAGTTTACACGCGATAATATGTAGTTTTGTTCTAAAGTAATACACTTGTAAAATGGGGAAAGATCGATATGAGAAATATACAAGATGTGATTCACAAATTTAAATGTGCAGATTATGATGCAATTTATTTAGGGCAAACGCGTAGATCATTAATAGGGATGCTGTTGAGGTCCTTTATCGTAAGATAAATAAAAAAAAAAGATAATTCAGGAAGATGTTATTATAAAGAGAGAGGGTAACGAAATTTTAAAGTTAAAATAGAATATTTCGACATATAACAATGTTTGTTTAAAAATCAAACACATATATTGTGAAATATTCAAAAAAATATGTTTCATTTCAAGCGACTACTGAATGTCCTGAAACCCATTTTTAATAAATTTAATAAACTTTACTTGAGTTAAAACTTAGATTGAAATAATTTCGAAATGTCTCAAAACTATTATCAGAAATTACAAAAATGTTCATTTCTCCAAAAGATCCTTCTAATAAATCAAGAGTCTCATGAATCCCATCAGGTTTTGAGGAAACCAACTTATCTTCGAATTTTTCCAAAGTTCTCATGGTATTTATATACCATAAAAGTCTTACTGATATGGGACTACAATCAGAAAAAGTTCAAAATATATTTGAACAAAGTTATATTTCAGCAGGACCTTTGCACATGTAACAGGTTTGAAAAAAAATTTAACTCTTCTAGAACTTTTGTTTCAAAATTGAATAAGAATAAAAGTATAATAAAATTAATTCTATTTATTTCTTCTAATTTTTAAAAGGACTTAATTTGGTGAAAAAATGGTTATAGAATTATTTCTTGCAGGTTCTTCAGACACGTTTTTTTTTTAAATAATTTGTTATTGCTTCTTAACTGCAATGCTTAATTTTTAAAAAGCATTTAAAGAAGAAAATTATCGTTTACTTAAAAGTGTACTTAAATTCGTATCAAACAGGAATTTATTTTGCAGACAGCGTGGTTAAGGTAATAAGGTGCATGAGTCGTATTTGAATAAAATCAGAGATCCTCGAGGGAGATTAAGACAGCTTATCCCCTTCACTGCGCTTTGCAGGAACCAGAATCGGAAGTGGCGCAGGGGCGCTAAAATTCGAATTATAGTTATTTTAACAAAAGTGCTTGAATTTAAAAAAAAGCATTGAAGTTACAAAAAACTTCCTAATTTTATGCATTTCTGATACATAGGTTATATTATATTGAAAATGTTTATGGTTTTGTATACGGATATGAATCGAATATGACTATTATGTCATTGAGGGATTCACGTTTTGTTAACCCTAATTTTTCCCGTGTTTGCACTTTTCCTATGTTCGCAATTTATGAATAGGCAAGTTGATAGAAAAAGAATAAATATTGTGACTTGCTGCACTTTATACTACTCATCAGGATTGGATACCAAGTGCAACATCACGGGATGCTTAGGCAAAATCAATAGAATATTAGAATTTATGTAATATTATAAGCAAAATTTAGTTTGGATTAACATGATTAAAGATGCACTTTTCGCCTGAGAAAATATTTCGTCAGAACATAGGTTGGAGCTAAAAACAGTTTTCAACTTCTAAACAAGACTTCATTTACTCAAATAATATTATTTAACAAATATTTTACAAGTATTACTTCACTTACATTAATTTACAAGGTTTAAATTACTTTTTTTATATCTTTTTATGTAATTACTATATTTAAATTAAAATTTTTATTTGAGAAACGCACGCATTCCACTCAATGGTTATTATTTCTATTCTCCATTAGAGGAATTTTCCAAACAAATATTTGAGTTCAATTTAGATGTATAAATATGCTACATATATATTACATATGCTTAATTAGGAAATTATAAAATATTATTCTGCTTTCGAAATTCATAGTTTTCAAATATTTTTCTCGCTGATGAGTTGTACTTTTGTATTAAAAATAACAATAAATTTTTGCTGTATTATTTGAGGAAAGCCTAACTAATTATGTAACGGTAATGACATCTTATTTCCAATTCTGTTGCAATTTATTTATCTTATCAATAGCAATCTTCTTTCAGAGAAAAAGGACATTTTTTATTTAATTAAACTTAAATTTATGGTTTATCTTTCAAACAATTTTTTAAAGTTAATGATAATTTAAATAATGGTAATTAAACATTCAAGAAGGGTAGCACAAAATAACATAAAGAATGAGCGAAAATCAAACAATGTGAAAAATAATTAATTAATCATTATCGAGTCAATGAGATTTAGAACATTTTTGCGAGATGTCAAAAATAACTGCAAAATGTTTGCTAAAGCTTAAAAAAGTGCCTATTTTAATTTTTAAAGTTTAATTATCATAATTTTAATGTATAAATTTAAATTTAAATTAAAACAAATTATTTAAGTTGTTACTAAAAGGCCGACATTACCGAAGAAATCTGGTTACATTCTTGCTTACGCAGTATTTTTTATCACGTGACAAGTGCTTTCTGCAGTGAAAAGTAATTTTCGGTCCTCGCAAAATTTTTGTTCTAAACCAAAAATTCTGATCTGAATGATCAAGATATCTAGGTTTTATTTTAAAAAGTTCGTGAAACAATACCATGGCACTTATTTTATCCCCCCCCCCCCCTCCAATTGCATTATATTTTTCATTTCATTTTTTATTGTGGGCATATAATTGCATTGCGAATTTACAACAATAAAATGCCTTACCATATTAACAGGTCAAAGCCAAAAAATTACAATTTTCATATTATTGTTTTCATTTGTTGTAGGTATACAATACATGCACGCTCAAAGTATACTTTAAGCGTACATGTATTTTTTAACTCCTATTTCGCCAGATTCGCCAGACGAAAAAGCAGGTTCTTACCTGAAAAAAATT
The DNA here is from genome assembly GCA_010014905.2 of Druon quercuslanigerum. Lineage (NCBI taxonomy): Eukaryota > Metazoa > Arthropoda > Insecta > Hymenoptera > Cynipidae > Druon > Druon quercuslanigerum. The sequence continues at coordinate 17,551 of JAAAKG020163878.1, forward strand.
GACTGTTCTCGACTGGCTGGGGAATTCTCTAGGTATGAATCCCATACACGGAAAAAATTTATACGTAAAAAAGTCACGAACTAGTAGCTAGGTCTCAGTTATAAGAAAAAATCATTGGATATTGATGTATTTTCGTAAATAATCAGCGAATTTTGAGAAAGAATTGACGAACTCTATGTGACAAGTCTAAAATCGTTCATCACTTTTTTTCTGTAAATAATTGCAAAAATATTTCACGCTTATGTGTGACTTGAGTTCGCCGGATGAGTGGCTTCACTCTGTATATTATACCTACATTGTGCAGCCTCGATGGCGGAGTGTGTTTACGCACTCATGGTTTATGTTTAGAAACTGTCGGGTTCGAGGGTTCGAATCCTCCGAGTTGTGGGAAGTTATAAATAAATATAAATTAAATCGCACAAATAAAATTTTTCCCCTTTTATATTTAAGTCTAAAATGTTTAGGAACTGTTCGTAGGATATTCGAACTGTTCGTTGGATGTTCGAGCTGTTCGTAAAAACTTTCCATATTTATCCATACATGTTTCATAGAAATAAGGATTGAATGTTTGATTTTTTTATCCGTATCCGAGACCTAGCTACAAGTTCGTGACTTTTTTACGGATAAATTTTTTCCGTGTATGGAGAACATTTTCAGACTCCAGGAATCAGAAGTCAGTGAGCACGCTTCTACAAGCAAGCAAGAGCTAATTCGAATTCTCACTTATTTTTTGGGAACACTGCCCAGAGATAATATAAAGAGTAAAAACTGTATAAATACTATAAATACCATGCCTTCTTACATTAAAGCTGTATTATCTACTGAAGGTGGTTCATAAAGTTCCAAACGTTCTAGATAGGATTCATATCTATATCACTTTTCTTCACTTTATATTTTAATATCTTTACTTTTTTGCATGCAGAGATTACCCCCAGCATATTTAGCCGAAATACTTTTTTTACTTTTCGTTTTTTTCTGTTTGCAAGTTTTAAAAGCCCATAAAAATCCCTTATAACCCTTTAAAATCTGTCGAAATGCCTTCAAATCTTCAAACATCGGTTAAATTCCTTAAAATTCCGGAAAATATTTTAAAATATCACGAGTTTCCTGAAGATCTATTAAAATTCTTTAAAACCCTTTTAAACCCTGCAATTTTTTTGATATCTTCTGCAATTACTTTAAATCTATTAAAATCTTTTAAATCCCATTAAGATCTCATGCCATCTTTCAAAATTCGTAAAAATACTTAAGAATCTGTTAACCACGAAAATCATTCTTCGTTTCCGCTTAAAATCCATAAAATTCTGTCGAAATCCTTCGATGTTTATTGGACATCGGAAAATCATTTATTCTTGAATTTTGTGAAACCCTTTTTTGACATATTTTGTATGCCTTTCGAATACCTTAACATTCTCTCTAAATCCGAATCAGTGCAATGGAACTGATTGTCAGTGAGATTTAACTGATTAAAATAGCCGGAAACCAGTCACCGGCAATCAGTGAAAAGTTATTTCATTCATTCATTCATTTAATGAACTAAACACTTTTGAGAGTTGGCAGCACTGCACCCTGTTAATTTAGCAATCATAATAAAATAATATTTTAGTAGATTCAATCAAATAATCGTAGTAAAAACTTAAAACCCACAAATATGATCAAATATTAGAAAGGGTGAAAAGTTTTGATGCTTTTAAATGATAAATAACATCCCATTTTACTTTAACTTCAAGATTGGACTGTTATGTACACACCCGTTAAGTACTTTTTATACGAGTTAGTTATCCCCGCAGTCATTTCAGCAGACTTACAGCCAGATAATCAAAAAAATTTAATTAAGGAAATCTTGTTGCTGCTTTAGTAAAAGAGTAACAAAAACTCTTAACCTTAAAACTCAGATATTGAATAAAAATTATGAAATTTTACGTAAGAAGGTAGGAGCGGACCACAGAAATCTTATAAATCTTTTTTTTCTATTCAGTCAGATATATCGTTTAAAGTATTAGATTCTTTTTGCCAAGATTTGAAATTGGTCTCATATAATGTATTTGAAGCTTTGAATGAAATTTTCGATTGATTGAAATTTTTTTTATATCAGTTTCATCATTCTGAAATCTGATCGAAAAGATACTCAAGACATGTCATTAAGAATTAAATAAATATGAAATCAAATTCCGTTTCACTGTTATGAAAGCGAATTCAGAGATGCCTCAAACGGATTCAAATACATTTCAGTCGGTTCTCCGTTCCAAGTAGACACGCAATGTAACTCCTTGCACACAGATGGTGCCACGCATAGATGGAGGAAATTCACAGTTCTCGTTCGATTTTCAATGTAATTTTTTTAAATTAAAGTGCCTTAAATTCTCAAGAACCCCCCAGGTGGAACTTCTCTATTCTACATTTGCTTATTTACAAGATTTTAATTCAAAGTATTTTTTTACGTTTTAGTAACTGCTCAGTTAAACTGTATATTCTCTGAAATCAATACATAATACATTGGGTAAGAATATAAATAAGAATATATCTGTGAAACAAATTGGCAACTTTAAATTCAGTTCTCCTTTGCAATTAATATTGGCATAACATACAAATATTCTATATTGATTTCCTATTCAGATTTCCTTGAAGGAGAAGTTTAAAAGACCTCGAAACATGTTGGATCCTAGTAATAGAAATGTTTGCACAAATATTTTATACAAATTTATTTTTTTAAGTATTGGTTTTTAAAAACAGTTTTAAAATTGGATTTTTAATCGTTGTCCAACTTGAATCGTTTATTTATAATCAAAACATATACATTACATTGTGTCTCATTTTTTTAACTTTATCAGTTTAATATCTCGGGAGTAAGTTTTTATTTTTTGTTTAAACTGAAAATTGCACTTTTATGACGATCCGCAGTCGAATCTTTTTTAAATTTCAAGTTGCTGTCGCTTTGAGATTGTCAGCATTCACACACTTCTCTTGAAACTGGATAACTCTTTCTAATCACACTTGTTTGGCCTAAATTCAAAAAAAAATAAGCGCTCCGATTCAATGACTCGCCCGACGCTTGAAAACTCAAGAAAACAATCAATGACAAGGTTCAAATTCGCAAAATTAATTCTTTTGTAATATTTGCTCATATAGAGTGATAACTTGAAACTTTTTTCTATTAAAATTTTCTTTACTGATAATTTTAATAATTAAAAATTAGTTTTATGTAAATTCACTCAAATTTGGCGGAAATATGTACTTTGTACTATAGTATACTCGTCAGGTAGCGAACTCGCTTTCCGGATTTCAATAGGCATTCGTTACGGCGTCGCATATAATTTTACCAAGTACATATTATCACCAATTTGTAATGAATCTACTTACATCTTTGCAAAAATCTTATATAAACTATATAGAACTTGGTTACTGACCGTCCTTTTTGCAATTAAATATTGTTAAACAAGAGGGGATTTTCAAATTTTTAATTGTTTTGTAGGTATCCCTCGATTATACTTCATATGTCTACCAAATTTCAAATAGTTTCAATATTATTTAACCCAGCTATAGTGATATATGTTTTAATTACTTATTGCTTTTCGGTAAAAGTCTTTTTTAGTTTTTAATTTTATAATTAATGCTAACTATTGGACAAAGAAATTTTAAATGTAAAAAAATTCCGTGTTGTTACTCTATAGGAGCAAATATTACCAAAAACCTGAGGCTCAGCGTTTTCGAGCGTCGTAGCGAGAGTTCTTGAATCTGAGCGCTCAATTCAGCTTTTGACAGAACGTTTTTTTCCTCTCCTTAAAAATTCCAATATTGTTAGTTATATATGCTACTGCAACCCTCCAACTGAAAAAAGGAAACCATGCACTGATGTAGAGTAGGTTTTTATATAAGCAGAGAAAACCTGTATATTTCAATATTCAATAGATTGAGTTTATTTCGAAACTAGGAAACGGTGGTAGGGTCTAAAACTGTTATCGACTAACTGACTATAATCTGAGTGGCGCCTGCGGGCGTCCTTGGGTATTAGATTGCGGAAGACTCGATTGAATTATTAGCGGGGCTGAGGAATCCGCAAAGCGTTATAATTGCCGCGCTTCCTCGAATGAGGCTGTGAAGCGCATCGCGCATAGAACCGTGCCTTGTACTTTGCGCCATGGTGGGTCGTTGGTAGGCGGACAGAAAATTTTGACAAGAAGTGGCGCCGCGCCGCGCAAGAATCAAGAATCCGCTAGCCTAGCCTATTCCCTTCCTATCCAAGGAGTCGATGGGTATCAACTCCTGGAATTCGACCTCCAGGACGGTGTGGGACCCACTCTCGAGGTCGCTTCGGCCCGGTGACCCTTAGATAAGGCTCACGCCCTAATAAGAGGGTACACACATGGTTGCTCCTCTTCTAAACTCTCGACCCTCAATCTAGACAATCTAAACCGCGAACTGACCATTTTTCCCATCTTTTCCCCCTTCACCTCTTTCGTTTATTTTTTACTTCTACAAAGAAATGAGTTAAAAAAATCTGTCCAGATTATATAGAAATTGCGCCATATTCACCCCAAGTACCTGGACTGAAAGACTGCACTCGAAATTTAAATCAGTCAAAATTTGACGCTTAAAATTAGTCAAGTTAACTTTGACTCAAAAATGAGCCATTTCTCCTGACAAAATAGTCATTTTAGCATATGAATCAATCAGTATTTCAGTATTGCCATTGAATCAAACAGTCACTTGAAATGATTGACATTCAATAAATGGATGTTCCCGATTTTCACTCAATGCAAGTAACTGATTCGGCTGCTATAAAAAAACTTATTGATACTCTAAAATTCTTCAATAAATTCCTACATCTGAATAAATGATGAACATTTACCATGATTGACTGGTTAAAACATTGAAAGTTAAAGATTAGATCAATCAAAATAACAAATTTATTTTGTAAAAGATTCTAGTTATGTCATTCAAATTGGCTGACTTAATTAGTGATTTTTACAGAATTTTCCCGGGATCGGGTGCTAATCTGAAAAATTGCACTCTATCCCAGCGAAATCGCGGTAAAATTTCAGCCATAACCACGTCGCACGACCGTGAGATAGGTTTTTACAGTCTGTGACGGAATCAATACGACGATCTAGTAAAAGTCTCGTGCACCCTGAGGACACGGAGCGACCCACGGACGACCGCCTTCTGCATTTTCCCTGCAAGTGTTTTAGCATATTGTTCACACGGAAGGATGTTTTTCAAGCTATAAACCAGTCAAAGCTTGGCACCTCCAAGAGCGCCGGTGATAAGGACGATTAATTTAACAGAATATTCCGGGTACAATCGTCGCAACTGCCTTACAAGGTCTCTATACATCTCTTTCTTTTCATTATCCTTGGCTATGATGTTTTTGTTAGCTTTTGCCGAAAATTCGATAACGAACATGGTTCGCTTCTTGAAGTTAAGGAGAACTATGACAGGCCTCGATTATGCAACAGAAACAATTGTCGAGAATATAAAGCTACAGTATATGCGGCACTTCTCATTCTCGACAATTGACTTAAGGTTAATGCCGTAAGCGTGACAGAGATTGGTATAAAGCACTCTTAGTGCCGCATTGTGCCTTTGGATGTAGGTCGTTCCTGCATGAGTTGGACAACTAGATCGTATGTGTCCTAGATGCTCAGATGAAACAATTTAAAAATATCAGCGTTTTATCTACTATACTAACAATAAGTTTTAATCGTAGATATATCATAATTTGAATTGTGGAAACTTGTGCAAAGTCCCCTCTACATGAGCAGAATTTTAATTAATGAGTTCTACTGATGATTGCCAAGAATAATTGCATAAAACGTGATTATCTAACAACTAGTAAAAGCTAACTAATAATCAGTGTATCCTGAGGGAAAAAACTACTGATTCTCTGTTAACTATATTACTGACTGTTATAGGTAATCACGTTCTATCTAATTATTTTGGTTAACTATCAGTGGATTTCAATAATTAAAAGTTTGCTCACTTAGGGGGGACTTTGTGAAACTTTACATTACTTAAATCACTTTTTTAAAGAGAACTTTTTTTATTTTACGATTGTTAGCACATGCTAATCTGCATGCCAAACATCAGCACTTCTGAATGGTTCCGATATAAATAGTAGCACCGATATAAGCTTTCAGATTTCAGAGTTCCAATCATTCATGCGTAAATGGCACTCTTCGCTCTGTTTTCGAATATTCTCTCGACTATTCTCTTTTTTGCGTGCAGTAGAAAATAATTAATTTAAATTACTAATGTATGTAATATAATTAATTTAGGGTATTTATCAGTTAAAGCACGATGCGTGTTAATATATTAAAATTGGAATTGATTATTTTACTTATATTTGTGCTTATGATATTAATGATTATCTACTTTAGGGTGTTGTCTGTCCTGAATAATAAAACGTGATATCAAATGATGGAATAAGATGGAATAAAGAATAAGATAAATAGTAATAGTTCAAGATATAGAAATGGTAAGACTTTCTGTAAATCGAAATTAGATGAATATAAACTGAATAGAAGTGGATATAGATTTTTTGGAGATAAACTATAAACACTTATATATAACTATAAACACTTATTATTCAAAATAGAAAATAATAGCATTAATAGAAAGAAGAAAGATAATAAAGCGATGAACTGATGAAAAGGTCTAAATTCAAATAGAAAAGGGAAGGAATTGCTAGAAGGAAAGTGGTTTCGAGGTTTTATATATATTTGTTAATAATTAAATTTTCGTGTTCTGAGGGGGGGGGGAGTTGTTAAAGGCCACGGGGTGATCAAGAGTTGGAAACATTAGATGTTTTAATACACCGTAATTATCGACTATTGTTTTGCAAGTAAAAAAAAAGATAAAATTGCACAGCTTTTAAAAAAAGTAAAACAAAGAGCCCCACTTTAGGCATCAAAGTTTTAAGAAGTTCCATTCATGCCTGAGGGGCATCAAAAAATGCCCTCCAGGTATCCTTTGAGAAGCTCCCACAGCCGCGAGAGTGCAATAAACTAATAAAGCGTGGTCTAAATCGCCGAAATTTAATTTCTCCTGAAAAAAACTCAGTGGTAAAGTGGTTGTTTCTTCGTAATAACTACCCTCTCCCACCTTCCTTTAGCTTTCAGTACAAAATTCTGGGCAGCTTCTACTTCAGAAAAGTCACTCCATAACTTCGTTCCTGTGATTATTGCTGCACCAGTGATTATGCTGCTTCAAAAGAGAGATCGTTTAAGATGACTGGAGCTACCGCAAACCATCTCTGGGAATCTTGTGCTAAGAGTCGTAAAAAAAATGGACACTTAGCCGCTTAGCACTTCGGAATTTGAAGGGAAAAATGAAAAAAGCAAAGTTGCAGCTGCGACAATGGTATTTTTACAATGAAAAATTTTTAACTGTGGGAGACTATAATAATTTTTCAAAGAGAACCAATTTGTTCAGTGAAAGAAAGAATTTTCTCTCATTTATTTTATAGGATTTTATGTGACCTAATGTCAAAGGAGATACGTAGAACTTTACAACCCCTACCAAAGACAATGTACGGCTCGTCTGGATCAATTCAACCCAACAATGATTGCATACCTAGTGTCTATTTTGTTCGTGTTTTGGGTGACAGAAATAAGTGCAAAATTAGCAACTGAGCGCTCCTCGCTTCTCGATCGCATTCGAAGTGCATAAAGCATGATGGTTGTAGTCATAGGCGACAATGCACTGCAAAAGGTTACATTGAATTGTAACGATGCAGTAAACCAATTAAGTCCGATACTGAATGATCTCAAGAGTGAAAAGGATTCGAAATTTGTAAGAGAAGAAGAAACTGTAAAAAGTGTTGAAATCGCGAGTAAAGGCCTATAGACCTAGAAGCTCGGTTGATGAGCGAATTATCTTGGCAATGAAATAGTTACAAGATACTGTGATCATCTAGCGCGTAAATAAACTGCTAAAAAAGTGCATCATGACCACTATTATCAACTAGAAGCAGCTACGTAAATTACTAATTATTCCAGGTTTTAATTGAATGGTAAATTCGCTGTTTACATCAAATAACATGGCTTAACGGGTTATATCTGTGAGTTTGAGTCGTTCCATTGGTTCATTAACTTTCATATAAATTTGCAGTACATATTTGTCTCGGCAGCATAAATTACATATGATTTACTCAATGAATCAAATTGGTTTAAATTCACTTCAGTCATATTTTCTTACTTATTATATTATCAAGACAAATATATATACTACATATTTTTTATTAAAATTAGTGAACCGAAAAGTTTGTTTAATCCTGTCGAATTTTTAATTACGGTAACTGAAAATTACTAAATTGTAACAGAATTTTCTAAAATATGTGACTAAAGCTTTGTGCTTTAGTTGCTGTAATTTCTGCCTCTGTTAACGAAAAATTAAGAAACAGCTTCTGCATAAAGCTTTAGAGATTTCAATTGCAATTGGAATCCACTTACTGCAATTGCTAATAATAATATTTTATTCACATATTAAAGAAGTGAAAAATACGTTTGGTCTAAACTCTAAAGTGAGAAGAAATTTTTACAAAAATTGTACAAAAAGCTGTTTGCAAATTTTTAAAGGGTTTTTTCATTCAATTTCAAGGGATGCGTTTTAATAAAAACCAACTTTAATATCCCTTACAGACTTCTTAAACCATTAAATACAATCTTTTTTAACAAATTTCACATTAAATTCAAAGCAAATAAACGACATATTTTTAGGACTTTTCAGGAGTCATTTTACCTTTATTGGTGGCTCATTTTTTCTATTAACATAAAACCAATTTTGAACTATCGTCAAAGTTATTTTTGCAGTCTTTCCTGCAGTGCTTTCCTTTTTCACTGGCAAAAAACAGTCACCATTATTTTCGGGATTTTTGGTAATCCGAAAAAATGATTTGTGTAATTTTTCATAATACAAAAAAAAATTTTAATGTTATTGTATTCTAACCATTTTACGTAGAGTTTTAAAAAAATTGGTTTCTTGGTACATCATATTTGAAGAGATATTGCCCAAGTGATTATTGTGGTACTGTACGATAAGTGGTATTGTATTTAGGGTGGACACGCTGAGGCTTACCAAAAAGTATGCAACCCGGCATACACGCCCATAAGCATAGCATTGGCGTGTAACGCGGGGTGCATACTTTTTAGTAAGCCCCAGCGTTGCCCACCCTGTATCAGGATTACGATGGCTCCCGTCCGAGTACAGCCCTGGTAAGAGTAGCTTAACTTCGGCGATAGAAATGCCTGAACAATTTCATATGTCTAAATGGATACGTGGAATGTGAAACATTTTTACGATTTAAGAAATGTCAGCTATCTTATGTTATTTCTGGAATCACGAAAGAATGAAAGGTTATATGATATCTAAGTTGTAATTAACAAGTATAGCAAGTACACCTATGGAAATTTGAAACAAGTCTAAAATTATTTTAACATTTTTTCACAAAATACATTTTTTTATAGTTTCCAATAATAGCTTTAAATAATTATCAACATTAAAACAAAAATGACGAAATCAAAATTTGTATATTTGTGCTCATCTATCAGATGTTTTATATTTAACTTCACTTGTATGTCGGTAAAAGATGCAATTCTTGTTAAATCATAACGAACAATTGCTGAGTTTATCTATAGTTAAAAAAAAAACCTAAACATTCAAGCAACTATTGTTAAATAAACGATCTTAACAAAAGCTCTTTTTACCAAGTAAGATTCAGTCTTTCACAGAAAATTAGTTATAATTATCCTCCAGTACATTTGGATCTATTTACGCAATCATGAGAAAACAATATGCAACATTGTCCTAAACGATGAGACAATAAAACTAATTTAATAAGTACATATAGCTTGGTAGCCTATTCACAAATGTCGGAAAGATAGATGTAGAGTTAGATGGGCATATAAACGAGTGTAAGAAGGTTATCGGTAGATCAGGTTCCAGTGTCAGAAGTAAGAATGTATAAAGTATATCAAAAAGGACAATAAATAATTCTATATTTATACAGACTGTGATCTATGGTAGCGAGGATCTATCATGAAAATGATAAGAGAAAAATTAAGGCGATTAAAATTAAAATCCTGCGCATGATGTGCCGTAAAATACTGATGGGCAAAGTGATTAATGAGATAATCCTCAAAGAATATGGCGTAGAGGAGACACTATATGTGAAAGAAATTCGTTAAGGTGGTTTAGGCATGTTTAGAGAATGAAAGATGAACGACTAACGAAACAAGTGTATCAAAGTAAAATGAATGCAAAAGAATTGCAAAAAGTTTGAATGAGACCCTAATTCGAAAAGGCATATAAGAAGCCATAGAAACACAAGAGCTTGCATCGGAAAATGCATGGACGTTTAGGGAGCGAGAGAGGTGCGCCAAGACAGGAAAGTGTGGCGATATTTATTTTATAAAAAATGCATGAAGAAGACCCTTCTTTATGCATTTCGTATTAACTCTTCTCAGAAGAGTGTGAATGCCGCCTGAAACAAAAGACCTTGGATACTAATGGGTCCGAGTGGGCAGCTTTACCTGATTACTTTGTGAGGCTCTTTACTTGCGATGATCGCTGGAGAGATTGGTCAGCAACCTGGATCAGACCAGTGTTGCAAAACGAATGTTTAATTTAAATAAATAACACGGCAATTCTAGATCAATCTCAATAATCTATACTCTTTGCCCCACATTAATCCCTTCCTCACCGAGTGAGTTACACTTACCCCGAAAGGGGTATGGAATAATGATATAATAATAATGAAAATTAAGAAAAAATCTTAATTTTGAAGTGATCTTACGTGGTGAAGATCCTTAAGGATTGAATTTATAAGTTATAAATAAAAACTTTAAAAAGTAAAATAGAGTTATCAAAAGTTAAAATACCATGGAAAATACATTTGGCCAAAAATGGAGCAAATTCCATTTCTTTGATTGTTCCTTCACGGTTTTCAGCTTCCTCGTGCTCATTTAATCTGCATTTCACACTCATCATCGCCCATCTTTGTAGGTCGTCGCCCCCGGCTGCGTCGAAATTCCTGTCAAGACTCCAAATATTATTACTTTATATAAATACTTTCTTGGGACCACCATCAGGGACCATGGAATTTTATAGTACATCGTAATTATTATTATTATTATTACACCATTAAGCCGTTTCCCTTTCGGGGTAGGCGTGACTCACTCGGTAGGGAGGG
>JAAAKG020163889.1:4423-28736 GCA_010014905.2 Druon quercuslanigerum
TTTTTTTACATGCGGATTTTTGAGAATTTTGAGGATTCTAAAGAATTTTTTTAATTCTAATGAAACCTCTCAAAATTCATAAAAAGTTGCTTTTTTCGAAATCTTAAAAGAAATTCTAAGCTTTTGTTAACTTGAAAAATAAAAATTTTTTGCGTTAAAATCTTCTACTTTTTTCTCAGAAATTTCGAAACATTCTTTGAAATTTATTGAAATCGTTTTTTTAACTTTCCAAGAATTTTTTTGTACTGGTATTTTGGTGCAAAATGCTAACAAAAAAATTATTAAAATATATCCGTGGTCCAGAAAAATAAATAGATAGGTTTTTTGGGTCGGTGATTTCGAATCTGAGGTCCGCTGACTTCCATCACATTAAATTCAAGGTCATTTGAAGGTTAAAATGCCAAAAATCCGATAAAGAATTCTAGAAAAATACATGCATAGGTTTTTTGGGTCGCTGATTTCGAATACGAGGTCCTCTAACCTCTATCGTATCAGAGTCAAGGTCAAACTGCAAAAAATCCGATAAAACAGAAAAATACATACGTTTTTGGGGTCGCTGATTTTGAATCCGAGACCCGTTGACCTCCATCATATCCGATTCAAGGTCATTCGAAGTTTTTGGATCGCTGATTTCGAATCCGTGGTCCGTTAACCTTCATTATATCAGGTTCAAGGTTATTAAAAAGTCAAACTAAAAAATATAAGAAAAAACAGAATAATACACATATAAACCCCCGATTCGGATTTAGTGTTCCCAAAAACTTAGGTGTGAATTTTTCTGGATTTTGTTATGATATTTTAAGTTTGACCTTTAGTCATCTTGAACCTGATGCAATGAAGATCAACGGACCACGGATTCGAAATCAGCGACCCAAAAACCTATGTATGTATTATTCTGGATTCTTTAACCAGATTTTCTGCAGTTTAACCTACAAATGACCTTAAATGTAATATAATAGAGTTCAAAGGATATCGGACTTGAAATCAGCGACATCAAAAACCTATGTATGTATTTTTCTATATTTTTTAATCGGATTTTTTTCAGTTTGACCTTCAAATGACCTTGTGTATGATATGATAAAGGTCAACAGGCCTCGAATTCGAAATCAGCGACCCAAAAACCTATGCATGTATTTTTCTGGATTTTTTAATCAGAAATTTTGCAGTTATACCTTTAAATGACCTTGAATCTGATATTATGGAGGTCAACAGACCACGGATTCGAAGTCAGCGACCCAAAAACCTATGTCTGTATTTTTCTGGATTTTTTACTCTGATTTTTTTCAGTTTAACCTACAAATGACCTTGAATCTGATATTATGGAGGTCAGTGGATCTCAGATTCAAAATCAGCAACTCTAAAAACCTATGTACGTATTTTTCTGGATTTTTTAATCTGATTGTTTTTCACTTCGACATTAAAATGACTTTGTATCTGATATGATGGAGGTCAACAGACCACGGATTTGAAGTCAGCGATCTAAAAACCTATAGACGTATTTTTCTAGATTTTTTTATTGGGTTGTTTTCAGTTTGACCTTCAAATGACCTTGTATATGATAGGATGGTGGTCAGCAGATCTCGAATTCGGAATGTATGTATTTTTATGGATTTTTTAATCAGATTTTTTGCAGTTTAACCTTTAAATGATCTTGAATCTGATATTATGGAGGACAACGGATCTCGGATTCAAAATCAGCGACCCCAAAACCCTATGTATGTATTTTTTTGGATTTTTTGATCGTATTTTTTCAGTATGACCTTCAAATTACCTTGTATCTGATATGATAGAGGTCAGCGGACCACTGATTTCAAATCAGCGACCCAAAGACCTATATACGTATTTTTCTGGATTTTTTTTATTGGGTTTTTCTCATAAACACTGCATAATATCGGAGAAGTTTTCATTTTTTTACGGGGTGCTCGACGTTAATAGGGGGGAATGAGGTTTGCCTGTTTAGGGTGGAATTAACTTCTTATTGTTAGTAGATACTGTAGGAGTTATTTCGAATTTTTTGGGCCACATTTAAATTGGGCCACAAACCGGCTTTAGAGAACCCCCCCCCCCCCTCTTTGCAATAACAAGAAAAACATTCCAGTTGTTCTAACAAAGATTTTGAAACTCTGTGAAAGATTACAAAGTTTGCATACCTAAAAAATAAAACAGTACTAACGCTAAATTTTATAAAATTTTAATTTACTATATACTACTTAGTCATATGTAAAAGAAGTCAGTGATTCTCAAGGTAAACTAATATTAATGACACACGTGTATATAAACGAAGATACGAATTTTATATTATAAATCATGCCTTGATATCAACTTCCTAATTTTTGAACAAAATAATATTTACTTTATATACATTGTAAGCATAGGTATTGTACCCACAATTTACACAATCTTTGTTTGCTCTCCTTCACGCGTCTTAAACGCGCCAGAAGAATCTCAGAGTGACAAAAGTTAAAATATTCCATGCTATCATGCTTTATTTGTATGCAATCATATTTTTTAAATTTATTAATTATCTCCTGTGCAGAAATTTCCCCATCTTTCCCTATAGGAAGTTGGGATAACTGGTTAGGGCCCCTATCAAAATATAGTCCAGAAAAAACTGGTTGGGGCCCTATCAGAATATCTAGTCCAGAAAAAACTGGTTGGGGCCCCTATCAGAATATCTAGCCTAGAAAAAACTGTTTAGGGCCCCTATCAGGATATCTAGTCTAGAAAAAACTGGGTGGGGCCCCTATCAAAATATCTAGTCTAGAAAAAACTGGTTGGGCCCCTATCAGAATATTTAGTCTAGAAAAAACTGTTTGGGGCCCCTATCAGAATATCTAGTCTAGTAAAAACTGATGGGGGCCCTGTCAGGTCCTATTAAGGAATCTCGTGCGTGATACAAGTATGGAAAATCTATCTGTATACTGTCTTTTTAAAGAAAAAAATTCCATCCTAATGAAAACCTGTAAATGTTTAGAAAATATTACATTTCCTGCTATTGGAAAAAGTTGTAAATTAATCTACAATGGGAATAAACAAAAGATTATAGGAAGAAAAATTTCAATTATTTAAAATTATTTATTTAAAAATTATTGTATTGATATTTAATTCGAAAAAGAGAGTTAACCATTTTTTTTGCAATCAATTAATTTTTTTTATAAATACCTTTTTTGTCACATAAATTAAATATTCATCAGGTAATAGAAAGGGTCTAGACGGGGCCCTACTAATCGCCGGGCGATAAAAGGGCACTCTCGTTAGGGCCTGCTCAGAAGTTCTAGTTAGAACCTGGCTTGAACTAGTCAGGCCCTCTCCATTTTTCCCGATGAGCGCTCGATTAGAACTAGGGAAACCTATCCAGAGCCCTACTAAACCCCGGTCAAAATTGTTACATGGAATATTATAATCAATCAATTTTTAAGTTACATCGCAACATGAATTTTCGTTAAATGAAGCCACCGTCGTCGAATAAATATTGAAGAACATACAAATTGAAACCTTTTGAAAATCACCCGTTTATTAAACAATGTACTTGACAAAATGGTGTGTATATATATGGAGTAAACATAATATTTTACTTTCATTATTGTAAACAGATATTGATGCGTAGTTACGACTACTATCAAAAATCCAATTATTTTATTTTACTTAATGATTACCAAGTGCGCAATAACTTTATTGACTTAATCCCCCCCCCCCCATTACCTAAATTATAGGAATCGAGTTTGCAAATAAAGAGTGAATGGTTACTATACATATAAGTATAAAGAATTTAACATATTACCAGTTACAGTTCGAAAAATTCTTCAAAAATTAATTCCTTATCTCAAGCATAATGAAGATTTTTATATGTACTGTTTTTCTGATGTTTCTCAATTATGTTCGTAAGTAGAATATGGAATAATACGAAATAGAACGTATATTATAATATTTTAAATACGATATATTTGAATCAAATTCACATTTTATTTTTCAGGATGAAACATATGTTATTGATATTTTACGTATTTCTGCATATTTACATATTTAAAAAAAGGTGTAGTGTTTATTGTCATAAAAGATTTTTTTATAAGTTATTTGTTATAATTTGTCGTGAAACCAATTTAAAATAAAAAACTGAAAACTTTTTTCAATAAAACGAGCGAAGGATACTAAAGTCAGCGTCAATTGTACGCGACCCTCACTTTGAACGCTCATAACTCGTTCAAAAAAAATCTCACGAAATTCTAACCAGGTAGACGTGAAAGCTTAAAGTCTCCCGCGTTGAACGATATGTATATTGTTGTTCTATAAAATTTTGTATGCTAGCGCTGATGTAAAATGTGTCAAAAAACGAGGTTTTAAATGCACTTTTTTAGCCTTGACTTTCGAGACTTCCCAAAACGAGCTGGAAGTCTTAAAAAATCTGAAAAAATTCACAGACGCTCCTTATAGTGTCTAGAATGCAACGCAGTTTTTAAAATTACGAAATATCAAATTGTTTGCTAATTACAAACCGTTTTTTGCAAAATCTTATCATTCTTATTATTACTTCTGTCCAAGATAAGATTTTGCAAAAAAACGGTCTGTAATTAACAAACAATTTAATATTTCAAAATTTTAAAAACTGCGTTACATTTTAGACTTCTTAAGAAGCGTCTGTGATTTTTTTCAGATTTTTTAAGACTTCCAGCTCGTTTTCGGAAGTCTCGAAAGTCGAGGCTAAAAAAGTGCCTTCAAAACCTCGTTTTTTGACACGTTTTATATTAGCGCTAGCGTACAAAATTTTATAGAACAAAAATATACATATCGTTTAACGCGGGAGACTTTAAGCTTTCACGTCTACCTGGCTAGAATTTCGTGAGATTTTTTTTGAACGATTTATGATCCTTCAAAGTGAGGGTCGCGTACAATTGACGCCGACTTTAGAGGAGTTTCCTAATTTCTTAGGAAAAGAGAATTATTAGAAAATTGGAGTGATTGATTAATAAATTACTTATAATAATAAAGATAAATTATATAAATATAAGAAAGTTTAGCAAAAAAACTATTGAGGGGGGGGGGGTAATTTTTTTTTTAATAAGCCAAATTTTTTTTAAAGCCAAATTTTTGAATGAAAATAACTATTACTCAAAGTATATTTAGAATTATTTTTAATTTTAAGTGAATTCCTCTGAATTCCATAAATTCCCTAAATGCTCTAAATTATCTAATATCGTCGATTTTTCTAAATTGCTTTAATGCCTTGCGTTCCCTGAAATCCTTTTTTTAATTCTCGAAATTTCTTTACTTATCTAATTTAATTCAAGGAACTCGGTTCCTTCTATTACTACTTATTTAAAATAAATAAATTTTTTTTCTCTTGTGACGTCAAATTGTAGTTAAATAATTAATTTAAATTTAATTTAATTTAAATATTATGTATCATATTATTATACTACTGTATAATTTAATTTAATTTCATATCTTTTAAAAATAAAAATAAACTGTTCATTTATTATTTTATATATTATATTTAAACATTTATTTTAAATTAAAATAAATTAATTAATAAGTAAAATTTTATTAATTTCCAAATAATTAATTAATTTATAAAAATAATAAATTTTAACTTAATAGTGAAATTTTTTACCTAAAAAATATAAGTTTTTAACTAAAAATGAAATATGTCAATTTTTTATTTTAAAAAGTTAACTTTCAACCAAACATTTATTGCATTTCCAATAAAATAGTTGAATTTTAAATAATAAAAGGAATTTCTAACTAAATTACATATGTTTATTGTTTTACTATTAATTACGGTTACTATATATTTGTATTATTTGATATTATTTATTTTAAATTTTAGATAAGGAAATTACGAATTATAATAGAAACTTTCTTTGGATTGCTCATTTGCGAATTAATTTTTTTTTTAGTTAAAAATTCATCAACTGAAAATTCGATAGTTTTCGTTAAAAATTAATCTCTTTGGTTAAACATTAATTTTGTTTAAATTAAAATTTATTTGTTTTATTTTTGGTTGCCAATTCATCTTTTGAGTCAAAATAAATTTTTTGTTTAAAAATTCAATTATTTTAGCTAAAGCTTAATTGCTTTAGTTAAAAATTCTTATTTTTGATTTAAAATTTATTATTTTTAACTAAAAATGTGACTATAACATTTTTGGTTGAAAATTATTTTTTTTATTGTTCAAAATTTAACTATTTTGTTAAAAAATTGTATTCTTCAATTATAAATGGAGTTATTTCGTTAAAAATGCATGATTTTTGTTGAAAAATTAATTTTTCTGTTTTAAAATTAAGTTTTCTATTTTAAAAGTAATCTTCCTGTTTGAAATTCATCATTTTGTTTGTAAATTTAATTATTTCAGTTAAACATTCATAATTTTAGTTAACAATTCATCTTTTTAGTGTAAAATTTAACTATTCCAGTTGAAGATTAAAAATTTGATTTGAGAATTTATCACTTGGTTGTTGAAAATTAATTTTCTAAACTGAAAGTTTAAACAAATAATTTATATTTATAAAAATAATTTATTACGCAAAGTTTTGCTCTGTTGTGTTAGAGGGTGTTACTTTTAGTTGACCGGGCAAATTTGAAATCGTTCACCGATTCACCGCCCTTATAATATTATAATATAAAACAGTAAATTCTAAAAAAAATTATAAAAAATCGTAACAATGTAGGTAATCTAGTAATTTGGTTAAAAAATTTCCATTATTATTCCAAACACAACTATTTTCTTGAAAATACAATCAATTTTTGGTTAAAAAATTAAATCTTTGAAATAAAAATTCACATACCTAATATTTATTTTGTACTTGGTAAATGTTACTGTATTTATAACGCTTATCATTCAAATACAATTTGATGTCACCAGAGAAAAAACTAATTTATTTATTTTAAATAATCCCGCGCTTAACATAAATGCGCAATAAGATAATGCGCATTGCTTTGGCGAAATCACCCACCATGATTCGTGTCAGCAGTGCAGGAGGGGAATTCGTTGGTGACAAGCGTAGTAGAGGGGGAAGAGGTCGCAGGTAGTCGTCCGCGAATTTACGACTCCCCCCACCTCCATGATGCGCCCCCACTTCCCTCATAAGCTCTCCATACCTCTTTCTTCTCTCTTTACCACTCCTCGCTTTCCTTCTCTTTATTTACCATCCAGTTTAATTCCTGCAGCTACTTCTCCTCTCCACACTTTTCCTACTTCATTACCCCTACTTAACCTTCCCTCTACTTTCTTCGCCTCATTTAATCTTTTACTTCTTTGAGGTGAATAATTTGAAACGTGACTTTTGAATTTTAGTAATAGATCGTCCAGATAAATGGCATTCCCTTTCCTGCCTTTTCCTGGCCCTTTTCCTATTTCTTTCTTCATACAGGCGAGAGTGATCCTAAGTCGGCACAGTAAGAGTTTTGCTCGAGAAGAAAGAGTAGAGGGTTCAATGGCGCCTTAATGTTCGGAGAAGTGCGATTTTTTGTCAAACCGGTGGTCCTATGTCGGCAATACCTGCTTTTGAGTCGGCACATCGTTTTTTTTTTTTTTAATGCAAAAAAGGGCACGTTTAGGTAAGTTTTAGGAGAAAAAGGACAAATTTAAACTATGTAAAATGAATAAAAAGTAGAATATTGTCGAAAGTAGAATCATCGAAAATTCAATGAGAAAACAGAAAATAGAAGTACACCTACCAGAAACAAGCAACGTCAGTCAAAACACAACCAAACTGAAAAAACAGGAGAAGAGTAACATGGAATTGAAACAAAAATAAAATAACACACAAATAAGCACAAAAACAACACAATAAAATGACACATAAATAACAGCAAAAGCAAAAAAACAAGGTGCCGACTCAGGACCACCTGTTTCATGCTATTACGCACACGTAACGAATCCGAATGAAGAAATTACTTTAGCAGGCGACAGCACACAGAATACAGAAATCCATTTAATTTTTCAAAATATTTACACACCTCTACCTGCTTCTCAAGAATAGAAGGAAATGGAATTCCATTTGCACGAAAATGTATATCCCACTTAATCTGTCAAACGAAAACTAAAGTGACAATTGTCAGCGTTAATTGAGTTCATGGTCGCCATTGGCGCCATCTCTGAGAAACGTGAGGGTGCCGGCTCGTCCCAGAGTGCCGACTTAGGACGACTCTCCCCAAATATTTTTTTTACAGAATCAGGTCAACAACAATCACGTCTGAATGATCCCGCAATGATGTCAACTTCACGTCGTCAACTTCCTAGAGTATATAGAGTTGATGAACAGTTTTTCTTAGAAACGGTAGATGGCAGGCTTATTAAAATTGCTCCACATTTGGCAGCTCGGATGGGTGCAATCCAAGAGCGATCCTTCATCTCTCAAGGTCTAGTAACTTTTTTTTAA
This sequence comes from Druon quercuslanigerum, assembly GCA_010014905.2. NCBI lineage: Eukaryota > Metazoa > Arthropoda > Insecta > Hymenoptera > Cynipidae > Druon > Druon quercuslanigerum. The sequence continues at coordinate 12,802 of JAAAKG020163889.1, forward strand.
TCTTTAAATTAATGAATAAACTTTTTAATGAAAAAATTTTTCTTACAGGATTAAATAAACCGACAGTGAAACATCAATCAGCGCCAGTGGAATATTTTCTCAAAAATGGTGATGTAGTGCACCGAGGTCACGAACCTGTTGGAACAGTTCGAGAACAGAAGATTTATAAAACTGATCGTGACGGTAATTTAACAACTAAAATACAATTTTTTTAATATTTCTTCTGCGTGAGCACATTCTCGCTTCGCGCCAAGTTCGATCGCGCCTGGAATTCTTTAGCGGAAACGCTCAAGCGCTTCGCGCTCAATTTCGTGAGTTTAATGTGTACACTTTAACTATATTTTTTCAAATATCATAAGTATTATATTTTAAATCAAAACCTTTTTTGAAACTAGCGCTTCGCGCTCTATAATTTTTGTCCCGTTGAAAAACTTCATCAAGATAGTTTGTAAATCTTGTTCAAATCTACCAAAAAAATGCTTTAAACTTACGGATCTCTTAAAAACAAAAATTGCATATTTTTGAAAAAGATCCAACTTTTGGAATTTTTTCTAATTAAGAAATTTTCTGAAAATAGTTTCGAAATACATATATTTTATACATCGTAGAAATTTGGGTTGACATTTCTTAACCCATTAAAACAGACTTTGTTCCGTTTTTTGAAAATTTTATAGTGTTGAAAAGGATATCACTTTTTTCATTTTTATCGAATTTAAACTAAAGTGCCGTGTATCAAAAAATTTGATAAAAATTTTTAAAACAAGTAAAAACTTTTTTTTCAAATTTTGAAAAAGCTCTATTTAATAATTAAAATAATTATTTATCCGAAAAATATTTTTTTTCTGTTTTTCTGAACAGTTTCAAAAATTTTTTAAATAAATAATTTTTCTAATTTATCTCGAAATTGAAAACTTTGTTTAAATAATTTGCAAGTCTTCGAACCATCTATAAAAAACTTTTTCAAAACGTTTTTTATTTTGCAAAAAGAAAAATTTTCAAATTTTGAAAATTCTCTAAATTTTCTAATTTTGTTTGGAATTATCTGCTTAACGAACTTAAACTTCATTTTGGGAACCTTAAGAAGTGCATCAAAGGCCGACTCGATTGGACAAATCCTTCAAAAGTTAGCGTGACTGCAACATGCAGTTAACTATACATACAGACAGACAGACATACAGACAGACACAAAAAAATTGTATGATTTTCGGACTCTATAAGTGCAGAAACGTAAAGATCCGTTAAAAAACAGAGATCGGAAATTTGGACGATTACATTACACTCCCAAGAAAGAGAATTAACTAAAACGTTTTATTGTTTTCCTAATTATGGAGTAGGACGGAGTGAAAATGATCAAATTAGTCGAATCTTTTGAGCTGAGTGAAAAATACTTGTGGATTGGCATACGGAAAAAGAAAAAAAAATAAATTTTAAAATCGGTTAATATCTTTTTATCCTTTGTTTATTTAAAAATTCAAACTTTTGAAAATTTCGAAAAATTTCCCTATAGCTTCGAACATTATGGCAAATTTTTTTAATATACAGTTTTTGTTAGTGAATGATAATTAAAAATTATAAACTAAATAAAAAATTTGCTCAATTTAGAATTTTTGGAAAATCGCCAAATAACATGTTTTTTTGGAAAACGTAACATTGACAATTTTTCAACGCTGCAAACATCACTAAAAAATTTGTTTTTCGACAAAAATTACAGTATGTTTCTATCATTATAGCAGAAAAAATTTTAGGTTCGACATATTCAACTTTTTCAAAAATGTGTGCACACGACTCAATAAAAAAAAATATTTTTTGGCCATTTTTAAAAAATTCTAAATTAAGAAGAGAAATTTTTTAATTTATAATTTTTTATTATTTTTCACCAGCAAAAACTGTACAATGAGAAAATTTTCCATAGTTTTCGAAGCAATGGGGAAATTTTTCGGAATTTTCAAAAATTTGAATTTTGAAATCGAAAAAGGGAATAGAAGCTATTAACCGATTATAACATGCAGGTAACCATACATACAGACATACAGACAGACGCCAACAAAATTTTATAATTTTCAAACTCTTTAAGTGCAGAAACGTAAAGATCCGATAAAAAACAGAGATCGGAAATTTGGACGATTACATTACACTCCCAAGAAAGAGAATTAACTAAAACGTTTTCTTGTTTTCCTAATTATTTAGTAGGACGGAGTGAAAATGATCAAATTAGTCGAATCTTTTGAGCTGAGTGAAAAATACTTGTGGATTGGCATCCGAAAAAAGTAAAAAAAAAAAATTATAAAATCGGTTAATATCTTATCCTTTTTTTATTTGAAAATGCAAACTTTTGAAAATTTCGAAAATTGTAAATTAAAAAAAATTTTGCTCAATTTAGAATTTTTGGAAAATAGCCAAAAAACAAGTTTTTTTGGAAAACGTAAAATTTACCATTTTTCAACGCTGGAAATTCGACACATTCAACTTTTTAAAAAATATGCGCATAGGACTCAATACAAAAAAAACACATTTTTTGGTTATTTTCAAAACATTCTAAATTGAGGAAAAATTTTTTTAATTTATAATTTTTTATTATTCACTAGGAGAAACCGATTTCAAATTTTTTTTTTACTTTTTTCAGATGCGAAGCCGCGAATATTTTTTGCTCATCTCAAACGATTCGACTAATTTGATAATTTTCACTCCGTCCTATTATGGAGTATTTCATTTCAGCTTCTTAAGTTAAGGCCATGTGAGCGTTGCCTCAAAATTTTTTAAACATTTTTTTTCAACGTAATTCACGTCCACAGGATACGCGATATTGAACTTTAAAAAGAAGTATTAATAAAAGTTTGTCTGGTCCTAAATTTTTACAATGATAAAAAAATACTGTTTTGTGTCAATTTGTTTTTTCATTATTATAAAAATTGAGGACCAGATTAAAGTTACTTAGAGCTTCTCATTTACTTTCCCAAAATTTCCAGTCGATATCGCGTCTCGTGTAAACATAAGTTTAATTTAAAAAAAAATGAAAAAAAATTTCATCAATACTCGCAGTTTAACCACACGAGTGATGTACGATATTTGATCAGAAATCAGCATGTTATCTGCTTGGCTCTGATTGTTAATCTCGTTTGGCGCGAAATTTAAAAATAGTGCTATCCGAGCTAGAGCTTGTAATCTGTCAGTCTGGCGGCGTTTGGAATTAATAATCTATCAGCAGCTGAAACCGTTCGGAAAAGAGCTATTTAACGCTCACTTTTAAGGGGAAATATTTTTTTGTGTCATTTTTATTTGTTTTTTCATTATTATAAAAATTAAGTACCAGATAAACGTTTCTTAGTGCTTCTTATTTACTTCAACAAATCTTCCAATCGATATCGCGTCTCGTGTAAACATAAGTTGGTTTTTCAACAAAAAATGAAAAAAAAATTTTAACGTTACGCTCACGTGGCCTTAAAGGAAAAGTGTAACGTTTAAATCTTTGAATTTCTCTTCTAAGTTAGCCATCAATATTAATACCCGTAGTTTAACCACACGAGTGTTGTACGATATTTGATTAGGAATTAGCATGTTATGAGACTCTAAGGCCGCCTGTGAAATGAATCGTGATGCTTATAACAGATTTGGTTGTGAGAAAACAAGATTGACGTAATAATCATCTGCTTGGCTCTGATTCGTAATCTCGTTTGGCGCGAAATTTAAAAATAGTTCCGTGTACGCTAGAGCTTGTAATCTGTCAGTGTGGCGGAATTTGGAATTAATAATCTATCAGTTGACACCGTTTCCTGTGTTTTTTCATTGTTATAAAAATTTAGGACCAGATAAACGTTTCTTAGAGCTTCTCATTTACTTTCCCAAATTTTCCAGTCGCTATCGCGTCTCCTGTAAACATAAGTTGGATTTTAAAAACAGAATAAAAAAAAAATTTTAAGGTCACGCTCACGTGGCCCTGAAGGAAAAGTGTAAAGTTTAACTCTTTGAATATCACTTCTAAGTTAGCCATCAGTATCAATACTCGTAGTTTAACCACGCGAGTGATGTACGATATTTTATAAGGAATCAGCATGTTATGAGACTCTAAGGCCGTCTGCGAATCTGCCAGAAGCTGACACTTTTCAGGGGAAATATTTTTTTGTGTCATTTTTAAAAATTATTCTTCTTCGCTTGAGTCCTCACCTATTTTGTTAGTAAAACTTGGTTAAATTACTTTCTTAAAAAATAATTTTTACAAAATATTTATATTTTTATTTGAAAATTAATCTTTTTTAAGTGTAAATGAAACTAATTGGGCAAAATTTAAATTGCTTTGTTAAAAAAATTTTTTTTGATTGAAGGCTTAGGTTTTTTGTTGAAAATTTAACTGTGTAGTGGATAAACCCTTTCTTTTGGTTAAAAATTAATTTTTTAGCTGAAAATGTAATTTTTTAATTTTTATTAATCTTTTCAGGTAAAAATGGTTCTTTTTTGGTAAAAAAATTAATTTTCTTGGTTCGAAATTTCGTAGAAAATTAATTTTTGTTAAAAGAGCATGTTTTTTATTTAAAATTTTAATTTTTCTAGAGAAAATTCGTCTTTTGACTTGACAGTTCAATAATTTAGAAAAACTTTCATTTATTTCTTGAGTGAAAAATATTTGTTTGTTGAAAAATCGTCTTTTTAGTTTTAGAATTATTTTTTGTATAAATTTTCTCATTTTTGATTGAAATATTAACTCTGAAATTTTTTTCTTGGGACTTTATCTTTTCAGGTTGAAAATTCAACTACTATGTTGAAAGTTTAATTATTTTGTTCAAAATCTAATTATTTACTTAAAAAGCCATCTTTTATAGTAGAAAATACACTTTTTTCTTCAAAATAAATTAATGAATTGGAAAATTTTCAATTTTTATTTCAAAAACAGTAGAAATATTTTATTACGGTTTGTTATAAGTGGAGGGGGTGTCCTAACGAGGGCATACAGTCCATTACTTCATTAAAATACGACCCCTGAATTTTTTTAAAGGAACCTGTATTTTTATCAGAGAAAGCCAGAAATTCGATGTCTATAGTAGCTTAAGGGAAAAAAAATGCAACCAGCAATCGGAAGTTCTGTGGTTCGATTCCCAGCGGAGCGAAGTTTTTTTTTCAATAAAAATTCAATTTTAAGATTTTTTTAATCTTTAAATTAATTACTAACTTTATTTTTCTCATATGACCAGGTGTAGAACATATAGAAGAACCTAAATCTGGCGATATAGTGACAAAAAGTGGAGGTGTTGTTGCAAAATACGAGAATGGTATGTTTCGCGAGTGGAATCCTCATCAGCTCATCAAAAAACAGATCTGATCTATGTCTATGGTCATTAAATTGAAGGTTTATGTTAAATAAAAATGCAAATTTAATACAAACATCTTGTCTTATTTAATATAACCCTTATGAATTTCTCCTTGATCCACTTTGGATGTTCGATACGTAGTCTCCCATGGGACTTAACTCTTTGAATTTCACTTCTAAGTTGGCCGTCAATATCAATAATCGCATTTTAACCACACGAGTGATGTACGATATTTGATTAGGAATCAGCCTGTTATGAGACTCTAAGGCCGGCTGAGAAATGATTCGTGTTGTGTTTTGTGATTTATCGTCGTGCTGCTTACCCGGAATTTTCGTTGTCCGAAGAGCCGTAGCAAAGAGATTTTTTGTTAAGGTGACGAGATCTTAAACCGATTAGAAGGAAGATTAAATAAATCAAACAGTTCAGAATATAAAAACTATTTTATTTAAACTGGAACGTAATTGATGAAAAAATATGTACAAGTGATACAAATTTGAGCCGAGAGAACTACAGGGAACGCTGCAAGTAGTTAGATTGTGCTATATTCGTATTCGAAACTCGACTGACTGTCGATCTGTTGCGGATTTCGAGGACAATTTTGATTTTACAAATTTTGAAAGTGGGAGTAAAGATTTAGCACTCGCAGGCGTTACAAATTCCGAAGCGAAACGGAAAAAGCCGAAGAGGCTTTCCTCGGTGACGAAGGTAGTTCGAACGGCGAACGTCATTAAGCTTAGGTATACATAATTTTGACCCTAAATTGACAAAGGGCAGGAGACCCAACGTCTACAAACAATAAAAGTATAAAATTTGAGATTTGAAAGAAATTTGGAAGAGGCTGCAAAATTCAAAGTTTGGGCACTCAAAGTAAAGAGTAATCTAGTAAAGAGTAATCTCGTTTGGCGCGAAATTTAAAAATAGTTCCGTCCGAGCTAGAGCTTGTACTCTGTCAGTGTGGCGGCTATTTAACGCTCATTTTTCAGGGGACGTTATAGGCTCACAGCATGGTGGTTTCAAATAAAATATTTTCAAATTCTGAAAAGATTTGTGTTTTAATTCTTAATAAACAATGTTATTTTATGAACAAATTCACAGTTTGAATCATTTTGAACGAATAGGCTCAATTTTTACGGCAACAAATAATGAATTATTTGCGATTACCGTTTAATATGATATTTTAAAAATTGACAGTAATGCATCATTATTTAAATAATTTTCATCAACAAATTCAGAATTGTTGATAAACAAAGTATTTGTTGAAAATTATTTTATACGATTTTCCATAATTTTATTTTTTTAAGTTAGATTTCAAGAAGTTAGGAAAAAACTATATAATTATGAGGGCATTTCTTCTGTAAATTATTATATTTGTTGAATAATCTTATGATTTATTTAAATAAATATAATAAACAAAAGCACTTTTCGGAAATTTGTCGGCAGAAAAAATAGATTTTTCAATACCACTCCTATTGGTTAGAAAATTCCTGAAAATTTCAGAAAAATCAATAATTAGTTAACAAATTTTATATTTTTTTAACAAGTCTATTGAATAACAATTCAATATAAAAATAACAATGAAATTATCTTTAAGTTTCCAATTTAAAATACTTACATCGAGAAAAAAAACGATTTTTTCATTGTTAGATGTCCCAATAATTCATTTGTTTATAAAAATCGTAACATTTATCAGAAATTTATGAATTTTGCTGAAATTATCATTAAGTTCCTAATTTAAAAAGTAAAATCGAAAAAACGAATTTTTCTGTTGACAAATGCCTAATTAATGTTTTTTTTTTAAATAATAAAATTTATAAACTAATTATTGATTTTGTTGAAATTGTCATAAATTTCCCAACTTAAAGGACTATCATTGAAAAAAGAATAATATTTCTGCTGCTGAAATGATCATGAAGTTTCTAATTTAAAAAGTTTACATTGAAAAAAAAAACAATTTTCTGACGACAAATGCATGATTAATGCATTTGTTTCTTAGATTTGTTTAAAAGAATATAAATGTTATTAACTAATTATTGATGTTGCTGAAATTTTCATGAATTTTCCAACTGAAAGGACTGTAATTGAAAAAAACTATTTTTTCTGCTAAAAAATGCTCATATAATGTATTTGTTTATTAAATTTGTTTAAAAAATCATTAAATTAATTACAAACTTATGAATTTTGCTGAAATGATCATTAAGTTTCTAATTAAAAAAGTTGACATCAAAACAAAAAATTTCTGTCGACAAATACGTGAATAATGCATTTGTTTCTTAGATTTGTTTAAAAGGATATCAAATTTATTAATTATTAATTAATTAATTAATTAATTTAATTTATTAATTATTGATTTTGCTGAAATTTTCATAAATTTTCCAACTGAAAGTACTGGCATAGATAAAATGATTGTTCTTGCCGAAAAATGCCTCATTGGTGCATTTGCTTATTAAATTTGTTTATAATATTAACAAAAATCGTCTCAAGAACAAATTTCTTCATTATTATATTTTTTTCCAAATTTATTGCAATATAGCTAAAAAACGTAAATTATGGAAAGTCAAGTGTAACATTCTTACAACGAATATTTTGCTGATAGAATTTTTTTTGTTTATTATATATTATCAGCTTTTTTCGTTTTTTTTTGTCCAAATGGGCCAATATTTGTAGACTGTACGTTATTTTTAACCAAAAAAGTTATTTTTTCTCGACTGTGTGACGTCATATGTATGTATATATTTAAAATTAAATTGTTCTGAAAAAAGATCTTTTCCTTCGCTCCGCTGGGATTCGAACCATAGAACTTTAGATTTCCAGGCGAGTTTTTTTCGGGGTTATTTCTGAAAAAGTATTCTTCTTTCGATCTCTCTAGTAGCTTAAGGGAAAAGCATCCGTACGGTAATTGGAAGCTCTATTGTTCGATTCCCAGCGGAGCGAAGGAGATCTTTTTTGAGAAAAAATTTAATTTTTAAAATGTTTAATTTATTGTTCTATCTAGTCTGAAAAGACGTTAGGAATTTCTGTTACTCTCTGTTAATAATACAGATTCCTTGAAAAATTTGAGTTGTAACACGTGGCATAATAATGCGTGTGTTTCTGAAAAAGGATTCTTCTCTCGATCTCTTTAGTAGCTTAAGGGAAAAGCAACCAACCGGCGATCGAAAGTTCTGAGGTGTGATTCCCAGTGGAGCGATGGAGATCTTTTTTTAAAAAAAATGTAATTTTTAAAATGTTCAATTTATAGCTCCATCTACTGTAAAAAGAAGTTAGGAATAGGTGTTATTCTCTGTTGATAATACAGATTCCTTGAAAAATTTGAGTTGTAACACGTGGCATAATAATGCGTGTGTTTCTGAAAAAGGATTCTTCTCTCGATCTCTTTAGTAGCTTAAGGGAAAAGCAACCAACCGGCAATCGGAAGTTCTAAGGTTCGATTCCCAGCGGAGCGAAGGAGAATATCATTTTTCATAATAATTTTGGTCAGGTGTCCATCCGTCCGTCGTATTTCATACCAGGAGAAGAAGAAGTGGAAGTGTGGGGGAAGTTTAGGAGCAGGAAAGTAGGAGATTAGGAGCATGGAAGTAGAGGAAGTGAGAGGACGCAGGTGAGGTATGGAAAAGAAAGTAAGGTTAAGCAAGGGGATGGGAGCTAGTGGTGGATATGGAGGGAAGGGATAACAATGAAAGTAGCAGGTACAAGGGATTTTAGTGGGCATGTGGGGAGGGGAAATAGGGGAAGTGTGGGCAAGGATAGTAGGAGAGGAGTGGGGAGATGTAGCAAAGAAGTAAGGGTAAAGGCGGCGGAAAGGAGAAGTAGTCGTTGGAACAGGAAGTGGATGAATGTGGAAGTAGGGTTAAGAGCAGAATTAAGGGAAGTGAGAAAAGAGGAATTATGAGAGAAGAAGGTGAATGGAAAAGGGTACGAAACCCTTTTTTGGGTAGTCAAAATATACCAACTTTCTCTATTTTTTTTTTGTAGACATTTCTTCCTCAGTTAAGTTCCTTTTCGACTAAGATCTTGAATTTAACTTCACGTGTTCTATCTCCTCGTCTGAAATGCCTAGGTCTACCTTTGATGCTTGTTGACTCGTCATTAAGCAATATGTGTTTGCAAGTTTACCCTATCCTGTATCCTGCAGATACGGCGACAAGGTGTCTCTTGGCTCATGGAAAGGAGGGGAAATTACTGGATGGTAAATTCGAACAGGTAGAACACATACACCGAATCTAGTGCGGACCGTGTTTCAATATTGGCCGACACTGCCTAAATGTTGGTGCTCACTATCAGAGCGAATGATACATTATTCATGCACGATAAAGTATTCTCTCGGCGACTGAGTGCACGAACGTGTGTAGTTCAACTGACGATTTGTCGACAGATGGCAATGCATATGAGGGAGGGTCCTCAGGATCTACCACTTTCTTCAAATAATAATTTCCAAAATAAATTCTTCAAACAGAAAAAAACAAAGGGTGAAAAGGTGATTCATGTAAAACGCGAGAAAAGTGAGTATGAATGATGAAAGGGTAAGCGATGAGAGGGAAAATAGAATAATTAAGAGGAAATGAGGAGAGGAGAAGTAGGAAGAGTGAGGAGAAACGAGGAAAGGGGAACTAGGGGAAGTGAAAGAAAATAAAGGAAGAGGAAACCTGAAAATCAAAAAGAAATGAGGGAAGCAGAAGTACCGAAAATGAGGGAAAATGAGGGATATGCATTGAGAGGAAGTCTGAATAGGAAAGTGTACTAGGACAGCGAGAGAAAATTGGATAAGGACAACAAAGGAAATTAAAGGTAAATAATAAGAGGAAATTTAGGAGAGATGAGTGTAAATGATGTGAGGGAAAGTAGGAAAAAAAGAGTATATGAGATAAGAAGAACAGGGGCAGAGAGCGTAAATAAGGACAGGAGATTTAGGAAAAGGTAAGGGTAAACGACAGGAGGGAAAATAGGAAAAGTGAGAGCGAATGAGAGGAAAAGAATTAGGAAGGGTGAGGAAAAAGGAGAAGAGGCGAACTAAAGGAAGTGAAGGAAAACGAAGGGAAGGGAAATATGGGAAACAAGGAGAAATGAGGGGAGGTGAATTAGGAAGAGTAAGGAGAAGTGAGAATAGAGTAACCAAGGGAAGTGAAGGAAAATAAAGGAAGAGGAAATATGAAAAGCAAAAATAAATGAGAGAAGAAGTACCGAAAGCGAGGGAAATTAGGGAAAATTAGGGAAAATGAGGGATATGCATTGAGAGGAAGTCTGGATAGGAAGGGGTAGTAGGACAGGGAGAGGAATTTGGATAAGGCGAACAAGGGAAATTTAGGGTAAATAATAAGAGGAAATTTAGGAGAAGTAAGTGTAAATGATGGGAGGGAATGTAGGAAAAAAGAGTATATGAGATATGAAAAACAGGGGACAGAGAGGGTAAATAAGGACAGGAGATTTAGAAAAAGGTGAGGATAAAAGAGAAGAAGGAAAATATGAAAAGTGAGAAGAAATAAGGGGAGAAGAATAAGAAAGAGTGAGGAGAAAGAAGAAGAGAGAAACTAAAGGAAGTGAAGGAAAACGAAGGGAAATATGGGAAGCAAGGAGAAATGAGGGGAGGAGAATTAGGAAGAGTAAGGAGAAGTGAGGATAGGGGAACCAAGGGAAGTGAAGGAAAATAAAGGAAAAATAAAATAAAAAATAAAAAATAAATAAAAAGGCGAGCAAAAGTAGGGAAATTGAGGGAAATGAGGGAAAATGAGGGATATTCATTAAGAGGAAATCGGGATAGGAAGGGGTAGTAAGATAGCGAGAGGAAATTGGATAAGGAGAACAAAGGGAATTAAGGGTAAATAATAAGATGGAGAAAGGAGAAGAGGGAAACTAAGGTAAGTGAAGGAAAATGAAGGGAAGGGAAACATTGGAAGCAAGGGAAAATAAGGGGAGGGGACTTAGGAAGAGTGAGAAGAAGTGATGATAGGGGAAGCAAGGGAAGTGAAGGAAAATAAAGGAAGAGGAAATATGAGAAGCGAAGAGAAATGATGCGAGAAGAAGTAGGGAAAGTCAGGGAAATGAGGGAAATTGAGGGATGTGAATTCAAGGGTAATCAGAATGGGTAGAAGTAGTAGGAAGGTGAGAGGACATGCGATAAGGAGAACAAGGGAGAGCGAGGGTAGATGACGAGAGGAAATTTAAGAGAAGTGAGTGTAAACGATCGGAGGGAAAGTAGGAAAAGTTAGAAGAAATGAGGGCAGGAGAAGTAGAAACAGTGTGCAGAAGTGAAGAAAGGGGAACTAATAGAAGTGAAGGAAAATGAATGGAGGGGAAATACGGACAGGGAAAAGAAAAATATGGGGAGGAGTAGGAAGAGTGCAGAGAAATGAGAAGAGGGGAACTAAGAAAATTGAAACAAAATGAAGGTAGGGAAAATTATGGAAGACGAGGAGAAAGGAGAATAGGAGAAGTAGGCAAAGCGATGAAAAATGAGTGACCAGAATTGAGGAGAAATAAGTAAAGAAGTAGCTTACTACTAATTGAAAATAAGTGTAACGACAGCGCTATACATCTCTTCAGGTTCGATCAATAACTGAACGTAAAATGAAAAAAAAAGACTTTGATCTTCTAACGAAGTGGGAGAACCGATTGCATTCCACTTCTGACTGCAGCGAGTAAAAACATTCCTACATGCCTCTTCCTAAAGTTCTACGCTTTGCTACTAATTGGCTAAATCGAATTTCAGGAGAAGTCAGTATTTAAATCCTTGGCTCGCGGGAAATTCTAGAATCAAAAGGGAAAGAGAGAGGGACAACATTAGTTTTGAAATGGAGTAGGTTAGTGGATGTGAGAAGGAAGGAGAGAGATACGAAACTGCAGAGTTAAAACCTGCTAATGAGACTAGCCACTGCTTCAGTGCGCACGGTAAATAGCGATAAGCTTAAGTCGGCCACAGTATTCTGTTTAGCTGGATCCACTTCATGTCTCTGAACAATAAATTTATTCATGTAGGAGTAGGTGAGATAATGTGAATCAGATAGCGAATTAAGAAAGAGATCACGAAGTGTGGTAAATTCAACACCTTGTTGGAGATTACTCAAGGAACGGTGATAAGTGGCTAATTCTTTGTTCAACTGAATTTTGGAAAATTTATTTTGAAACTCATCAGAAAAACTTTCCAATATAAGGAATAGGGTGGTCTAAAAATACAATGGAAATTTTTTTCTATAATTTTTCATACATTTTACTAGGAAATTTGTTCGAATTTACACTAAAATAACTCTATTTTTTTATTTTTTTTAAATAGCCATAGAATACGAATGAAATATTACTTTTTAATTTTCACCCCCATAAGTCATTTTACATGGTCCCAAAAACCCCATAAGAGAAAAGATGGGGTTTGCGAGTTTTTAGCGCTAATTATGACCTTTTTGCGATTTTTTTTATTTCAAATTGTTTCTAATAGATAAAATGCTACTTTACACTAATAACTAGATTTTTACGTAAATTGTTTAAGCAATTTATTATTGTTATTAACAATTTTCTGTTAGAAGAGAAATAGAAACGCGTAGGTTTTCAGAAAATTTTGCAATTTTTGTCAAATTTTCAATTATTTTGATGCAATAGTTAATAGATAGTAAAAAACATAATTATTTAAACAATTAATTGTTATTCTTAATAATATTATCTTTGAATAATGTTAGAAATTGCGCTTTTTTCTTAAATTTTCAACTTTTCGTCTACATTTCACATGGAGTGAGGTAATATTTAATCCAAAATAGCAAAGATAATTGTTTAAACAAATTATTATTGTTTATAGTTATCTTCCTCTCTATCAATATTAAATAGTTGCTTTTTTCTTAATTTTTTGAACTGTTTGTCCTTTTTTCAATTAGAGTAAAGTAATAATTAACTCAAGTTAACCAAAATAATTGTTTAAGCAATTTATTATTATTGTTAATAATATTTTTGTTGCTTTTTAGTAGAAAGTTGCGGTTTTTTATGATATTTTAAACTATTTGCGTATTTTTTAATAAGAGTAACATAATAATTATGTAAATTGAGCAAAAATAATTGTTTAAACAAATTATTATTGTTTATAGCTCTCTTCTTCTCTGTCAATAATAAATAGTTGCGTTTTTTTTAATTTTTTGAACTTTTTCTCCATTTTTCAATTAGAGTAAAGTAATAATTAACTCAGGTTAACCAAAATAATTGTTTAAACAATTTGTGATTATTGTTAAGAATATTCTGTTTGTTTGATAGTAGAAAGTCACGGTTTTTTCTGGTATTTTAAACTATTTCCCTATTTTTAACTAATAGTAACATAATAATTATGTAAATTGAGCAAAAATAATTGTTTAAACAAAATATTATTGTTTATAGCTGTCTTCTTCTGTATCAATACTAAATAGTTGCGTTTTTTTAATTTTTTGAACTTTTTGTCCATTTTTCAATTAGAGTAAAGTAATAATTAACTCAGGTTAACCAAAATAATTGTTTAAACAATTTGTGATTATTTTTAATAATATTCTATCAGCTTCATAGTAGAAAATCCCGTGTTTTTCTGATATTTTAAACTATTTGTCTGTTTTTAACTAGGAGTAACATAATAATTATGTAAATTAGGCAAAAATAATTGTTTAAACAAATTATTTGTATTTATAGATATCTTCTATATTAATACTACATATTTGCGTTTTTTGTTGACATTTCAAACTCTTTTTCCGTTTTTTAACTTAAGTTAAGTAAAAACTAATGAAACCTAATAAAAACAATTGTTTAAACAATTTTCTATTATTGTTATAATTTTCTCTTTGCTCAATGGTAGAAACTCGTGGCTTTTCTGAAATTTTTTAATATTTGTGTTTTTTTCTCTTGTTGTGATATAAAAATAATGTAAGTTAGGCGATTTATTATTGTTTAAACAATTTATTATTGTTATTAACAAAATTTTTTTAGAATAGAGAAAGAAAAGCGTGGGTTTTCAGAAAAATTTCCAATTTTTGTCCAATTTTCAATTATATTGAGATAATAGTTAATAAATAGTGAAAAACATAATTGTTTAAACAATTTATTGTTATTCTTAATAATATTATTTTTGAATAATGTTAGAAATTGCGCTTTTTTCTTAAATTTTCAACTTTTCGTCTACATTTCACTTGGAGTGAGGTAATATTTAATCCAAAATAGCAAAGATAATTGTTTAAACAAATTATTATTGTTTATAGCTATCTTCTTCCCTATCAATACTAAATAGTTGCGTTTTTTAATTTTTTAAACTTTTTGTCCATTTTTCATTTAGAGTAAAGTAATAATTAACTCAAGTTAACCAAAATAATTGTTTAAACAATTTATTATTATTGTTCTAATATTCTCTTTGCTTAATAATCTATTTATTAATACCAGATAGTTCTGTAATTTTTAACTGTTTGTTCACTGTTTACTTAGTGAGGTAATAATTAATCGAGTTTAATCAAAATTTTTGTTTAAACAATTCTTAATTATTTTTAATTATAATCATATTCTCTTGAAATAATGCTAAAAAGTTGCAGCTTTCACAAAATTTTCTACCTTTTCTCAAATTTTTTATTTAGAGTAAGGTAATAATTAATTCAAGTTAATAAACATAACTGTTGAAATAATTTGTTATTAATTTTAATTATTTAATAATACTTCAAAGTTGCTGTTTTTATAAACATTCATATTTTTGTGCATTATCACCTCGACTGAATTAATAATGATCACAATTCAACAAAAATAATTGTTTAAACAAATTTAATTGTTATAACTATCTTCTATAAAAATTCTAAATAGTTGCAGTTTTTTCTAAAAGTTTATACTTTTTATTCACTTTTCAATTAGAATGCGATAATAATTAATTTAAGTGAACGAAAATAATTTTTTTTTAAATTGGTTATTATTTTTATAATAATATAATTTTTGAATGATGCTACTAATTTCCGGATTTTCAGGAAATATTTCCAAAAAATTCAATTTTCACATATAGGAAAGTAAAAATTAATGCAATTTAATTAACATAGCTGTTTAAACAAATCATTATTTATAACTATCTTATCCTAGAATAATACTAGATAGTTGCAGTTATTAAAAATGTTATACTTTTTATCTACATTTCAATTAGAGTGAGATAATAATTAATACAAGTCAAGAAACCTCATTGTTTAAACAATTTTTTATCATTTTTATTATTATTCTCTTTAAATAATGCTATAATGTTGCGGTGTTTTTTTTAATGTTTAGATTTTGGTTCGCTTTTGACTCAGAGTCAGGTAATAATTATTTAATGCTAAAAGAAATAATTTTTTAAATAATTTATTATTATTTTTTAATAATATTATCTCTGCGTAATTCTAGAAAGTTTCAGTTTTTTCTGAAATTTTCAACTTATCCACTTTCTACTTTAAATCAAGGTAAAAATTACAAACATATTGCTTCAAAAATTTCTTATTGTTAATAACTATTTTCTCTTAGATAATGGTTAGAAATTTCCTATTTTTTTTATTTTAATTTTGCTTCAGCTTTTTAGTTATGAACATATAATAAATAAGCAATAGAGGGAATAAATATGTTTGTTAACTTGCATTAATTATTATCAAATTAAGTAAAATGTAAACAAAAATTTGAATATTTCAGAAAAAACCGGAATTTTGATAT
>JAAAKG020163900.1:0-28734 GCA_010014905.2 Druon quercuslanigerum
AACCTCATTATCTTTGTCTTTTCTACATTTAAATTCAATTTTTTCCCATCCAAATATTTATCTAATCCTGTAGTCAAGCCCGCCATCCCTTCTTCATCCTCTGCCATCAGCACTATGTCGTCTGCATACGCCAGTGTAACATATCCGTCAAAGAAATGGGTATATTAAAAACATTTTATTGTTCGATGGTGGTTTTTATATTGAAGAAAATCATTTATTGTCATTAAAATATTAAAGCCTGTATATACTCGCCTTCTACCAAAAATAAATGAAAGAAAACAATTTTTTTGCAAGTAATAAACATTGATTTCATCCAAGGATATGTGACGGGTGTCGCAAATTAAGGGATAGGACAGGGATTTGGATGTCGAGAACAGGTAAAGTCAATAAACTTGAAGGGCAAATATAATAAACGTGAGAATAGTTTATTAAATCAACTTACATGAGGGTGGTGGGACCTGCTGGCCCACAATCGCTGTTAAGTCTCGCCGACTTAGTTCGAGAGCAGGTTGAGGTTTTGGGTGATGTGTAGCAGCTTGTCGGATAACTTTAGGCAGACAGCTTGACTTTTTGGCGTAGAGTTGTAGGGTGGCGGGACACTTGGTTCACAATTCACGAAGGCGTGCGGTGAGCACAGGACTGAACTCCGGAAAAGGTTTTGGGGTATATATCCCGGGGTTTCTTTCCCCACTCCCAGTCCTAGACCAACAGGGCCGTATAGTTGTGGGGTGCTTGTAACTTTGTTACAGATATTAGAGAAAAAAGTTACAATAAAGCTAAAATCTCTTACTCTGATTGCAGAATGTTGTTCACAGTTCACAAGGACTCCTCGAAGCAAATGTAATCCTGGTCCCGCTTCATCTTCTGCTGAAAATCTATTTATGCTTGCAGAATGCTGTTTACAAATCAAGGGAAATCCTAATAGCGAACATATTCCTGATCTTCCTTCGTCTTCTGCCGGAGGAGAACATTGGCATGACCGGTCTTCTCCAGAGGAAGCTCCTGTTCGTGCCCGGTCAAGGTCTCCTGCTAGTACGCCCCCTTCTATTAAAATACTTGGATATTCACTCAGCCAACTTGGAAATATTCGGCTCATTCCACGGACAAATGAGAGCCTTCAATTCGAATTTCGGAGATATTTTTTTTCAGTCGCTGTACCAGTTAAAGTACGAGGTGTTCAGAATAGACGGGTGCCGGTGCCAAATGAAGAGCAAATTGTGTTATCACTACTAAATGGTAATATTTTTGCAATATTGGATTCTAGTGGATTTCTTCGTGCATTATACAGGGCAGAGAGATATCATCCGAGAGTAAAAATAAGCATGATAAGCGGCAATGTTGATGATTTAACCGCACATGAAATTCAGGATTGTCCAGTAGGCCAGAATAACCCAATCTTTCCACGAAACTTTATTAAAAGACATACAAATGACGACTTTTTACATTCTGCATGGAATTTTTATAGTGAAAATCACGCGTCTCCCCTTCGTCCAAAAACCAGGTCCCCCTCAGGCTGGCCTCCTTCTGATCATGTACTTGGTTGTGCAATAGAACAACTTGGTTATCTTCGGCTCATTCCTTCAATAAATCAGAACGAGCGATTTGAATTTTGAAGATACATTTTTCCTACCAATAAACAAATTCGAATGCGAGTAGATCGCATTTCCTATTTGTTTGGGCCGAACCAAGAATATATGGTATTAGCAACATCCAACGGTGAAGTTTGTGCAATATTGGATTATAGTGATACTCTTCGTGAAATATACAAGACAGATAGATATCATTCACGAATAAAAATAAGTATGGTCACCGGCGAGGTTATTAATATGACCCTTGATGAAATTAGGGATTGTCCAGTAGGCAAGAATTACCCGATCTTTCCAAAAAGATTTATTAGAGCTTTTGAAAGTCGAAATTCACTACAGTCCGCATAGCATCCTCATGGCGAAGGTCATTCAAGTTCTTCTTCTTCTTCTTTTTCTTCTTCGGCCACACAGCATTTACCTGACCGGACTTCTCTTCAGCAATCACCTTCAAGTGATAGACCCCGGTCTCCACCGGGCAGGCCTCCTTCTCACGAAGTTCTTGGATATCCGCTGGCAAAACTTGAATATATTCGGCTTGTTCCTCAGGCAAATCGGAACCGGCATTTCGAATTCCGAAGATACGTTTTTCCTGTTGGTAAGCCAATTCGATTGCAAGTGGAGCATTTCTATGCGTCCGTGCATAACCGAAAACATATTGTATTATCAACATCCAAAGGTGAAGTTTTTGCAATATTGGAGTATACTGGGATTCTTCGTGGAATATATGGGACAAATAGAAATCATTCGAGAATAAAAATTAACATGATAAGTGGAGTAATTGAATATATGACCGAAACTGAAATGAAGGAATGTCATTTAGGCAAAAGTACCCAATCTTTCCGCGTTGGTTTAATCAAGTTGTTTCACATGAAGATTCTCTGCAGAATGTGTATGATTAATTTAAATGAAAAAACAAACACTCTGAATCATTTAAGTTCGCTGTTTCGGATCATTTATCAATCTGAAGTTAGCAAACTAACCTAGACGGAAACTGGTCTGTCTGTATATAGTCTGTATTCGGTAGGCACGATAACTTTCGAAAGATTGATCAGATTCGATTCTGCTTTGGCAAATTTTCTAGGGCCTAAAAAAAAAAAACAAGTTCGTAAACCAGCTATTTTGGATGAAAATTGGAAAAGTTAGTGCATTTTTAAAATATTTGTGACTTGTTTTTTTTATTTTTAAAAATGCCATGTACTTCTGTTTAAAGCACACAAAAACCTAAACAATTTATCCTCTATAGTTTTTTCGATAAAATGAAAATTATTTAAGTTATAGCATTTTTAAAATCCAAAAAAACAAAGCAAAATAAACATTTTGAGTGAAAAAAGGCATGATATTAAAAGAAGTAAAGAAAAAACACGTTAATTTTTAAATGCCCGACCAAATCATCATGACACCTTTTTGAATTTTGTCGAAAAGTTGAAAATTTATATTTTGATCATACCAAAAATAATAGAAAATCAAAAATTACCTTTTGCGGTCAAACTTGGCAAGATACGAAAAAAAGAATCACCTACAATTTAGTTATTACATACACAGACTGAAAGAAATTATTGAATTGAATTTGCATTTGTTCTTTGTACGTAAAAAATGGCTGGCTAACGAAACCACCCTTCCACTTTAGGCCTACAACAGTGTATCAAAAGGAAATGCAAGTGGGTAATTTCTTCGAAAGTTGTATCGACAGTAAGCGACGATAGAAAGAACTTAAAACAAAAACCATTACTCCTCAATTAATGCGTCCAAAACCGTCGTATTTTCGTGAAATCGATGGCACTTGTAACGATTTCTGCATTAATAAAATATTCAGATCGGTTGAAAAATTAAACCTTCAAGAATTTGTTGACAAATAAAGTGAAAATTATGAAAATAATCGGCAAAAGGAAAAGGAAAGGATAATCTGTTCGCACATATTGAAATTTCAACGTGTAATTAGAAAAATTGTATTCAGGGTATAAATACGTGTATTGAAAAAAAAGGTTTCTCAAATTTTTTAAATGGTGAGAGGACACGTAATCGTCTGATTAAAATCGCCATTTAAAATAAATCAATAAAATGAAGACTATTACAAAAATAGTAGACATAAAAAAACCTTATTAAGAGAAGCGATGCAGCGTTATAAAGTTAAGTAGTCATTCTTCTGCGTCTATGGTTCAAAATTAGTGACATAATTTTACAATAAATAATATCTTAAAATAAACGGCTCGTTGGCCAAACGCACTATACCGGCAAGAAATTTCCCTACTCACCTTGATTTATTCCCCTCTTTCAATTGTTTTCGCTGTCTCTTACTGTCCCTCTAATAAAATAATTATATAATTAAAAAATAGGCTACTTAAAGTATTTTGACTTGTCTGCCTTTCTTTTGCGCTGTTCTTCTCTTAAAGCAGAGAATCGTCTCTTATTTTTCCTTATTCTTCCTAATTTTTATAGCCTCGAGAAATGGTTCTCGCTATTCTTTTTTATCTGCGCTAAACTCGATGTAATCAATAATAAATGCAACACCACTTTACGAACTACTTATGGTTGTTCACTCCGTTCATAATTTTCAATCATTTGTATACTACATAAGTTAATAATGTACCACTTTCCCCACATAGCATACTTCCCGAAAAAACCTTGCCTTTCTTAGGACATGGTCCAAGTGGCCGGGGAAAAAAACCAGGTCTGCTCTAGGTTGAGACCTATACTTAAACCTTAGTTAAAATGTAGGTTCATGTCCGTTGCTATTTTTTCGGTTTTTAGAGAAAGTAAATTAGTATCAAAAATTTTTGACAGAGATTTCAGTAAATTTAACGAAAATAGCTATAATTAATATAATTAAGCCACAAATGGATTTAATATTAAGATTTGTATTAGAAAGGGTAGAAATTTCTTTGGTCCGTCCGGCCAAATCGGAATATTAGTTTTGCATTTGGTTGGTGTGCAGCGATAGTCTTATCCTTTCTCGCAACTGAGATTAATCGCCAGTGTCTCTAGAACGTGGGATTTTGCGGCCCCCACCACTGTTCCTTATGGAAGGAATACATTTAACAGCAGCGGGGGGAGGGGGGGGGGGGGGAGTTTTTGGTGGCTAAGTGGCTTATGTCGCTATTAGAAGGAGTTTTTCGGTAACCTGAATTTTTTAGGATGTCAGAAGAATGAAAGAATCGTCTTAGGAAAAACTTAAATGATTGTTTTTAAATTAATTCTAAGAAAAAATTGAAAAAAGATTACAAAACATTTTTGATTATTCATGATAGGGAATTATTTTGACCAATTTTTTAAAAATATTTCCTAAAAATCTTAAAAACTACATAAAAGATTTTGAATCAAATTTTTGTAATTTTTCCATATTGCATAGTTTTAGAAAAATTAAGGAACATAAATCTCATTCAGCCTTCTTGTGCAATTTTCTTCTAATATCTTTTTAAGTATATGCAGCTTTAAAAAATATACTTTCAAATTTAAGTAAGTTTTAGGAATTTCAGAAATTTTAAAAAGTTTTAAAATCAATTCAAACATGTAAAGATTTTTAAAAAAATTTGTAAAGTTTCACGAAAATCAGAAGAAAATCTTAGGTTTTTAGGAACAATTAAAATATATTTTTTGTGAATCAACTTTAAAAGATTATTATAAAACATTTCAGGACATTTTAAAAGATTTGAAAAATTCTCAAAGAATCTGAAAAAGTCTAAATTCGGTTTTTTTTTGTTTTTAATTTTGCATAATTAACCAAATTTAGGCAAAATTTGAATCTTTTTTAAGATTATTAGATTAGAGGTCTGAAAAGGATGGAACAACAGAATTTTTTTCCTGATTATCGAGTGAGTAATATAAATGATTAAACGATTTCCTGAGATTTCGAAAAAGAGTGTGGAAGGTTTTTAAGCCAAATGTTTGAATTCCATGATATTAAATAGTATAAAAATGTAAATAATTTATTAAATTAAAAAGATAGTTAGAAATTAAATAAGAGAAAGGTTTCAAGAGAATAAAAAAAGTTTCCTAAAATACATGATAATAAAATAGATCTTAAGATAGATTAAGATGCCAATATCTTGAAGAATTTGAAACATTTTAAATAAATAAGAAATTTTTATTATATTTTTCAAATCCTACACAATCAAAGAAAATTCAACAACATTTATTTAATAAAGAAATATCTCATGATCTTAAATAGAAAAAAAATTCTAAAGGTAAGTATTTGTAACATATTTATAGCTAATGAACATATTGCTAGAATATTTTTCCTTGATTCTAGCCTAGGGTCAAAGAGGGTATATATATTTATTTTTTTAATAAAAAATAATAATACTTTTATAGATATTCCTAAAATTTGTTTGAATACGAAACTCATTGATTTTTATTTAAAAAATTCCTGTAAATAGTTAGTCATTTTTTTAGAATTTACGACATTTGTATAAAAATCTATGAAGAATCGTAATTTAACTTAAACAA
This sequence comes from Druon quercuslanigerum, assembly GCA_010014905.2. Taxonomy (NCBI): domain Eukaryota; kingdom Metazoa; phylum Arthropoda; class Insecta; order Hymenoptera; family Cynipidae; genus Druon; species Druon quercuslanigerum. Next base: position 6,030 of record JAAAKG020163900.1, read on the forward strand.
AAAAGGTTTAAAAATGTCAACAAACGATTTTACAGTTTTGGCTGTAACCTTATATAAACCTTATATATATATATGTATATATATATATATATATATATATATATATTTCTTTATATATATATTATATTTTAGAGCATTTAAATACTAAAATTTTTAATCGCGCCAAATTTTTAGAAATAATTGATGAAATTTTAAAAGTACTTGAAATAAACTTTCTTTTAATCACACACAACTTATTTCATGTAAACTAACAAAATAATATGAATACTTTTCTTTTAAATTACACCAAAAACTAAAAAAAATTGTAACAAAAGGAGCAGAGTTGCCTTAAACCTTTTATACCAGTTGGAGAAATATGTATTTCTTTTATCACTTTCTTAGGATATTATTTTTTCTTAAACATAAAGCAGATTAAAATACTCTTAAAAATAAAAAAAATGTTCAGTAATTGAAGCAGTTGTTTGTCAAAAAATCCGACACATTTTTTAATAAAACTCCTTTTCACATCACCACAGACGGGAAATGCGATATGGTGCTGAAAATGAAATTCACTAATAAGGTAGGTTTGTATTGGTCTAGCTTTTTTGAAATAACAAAAATATTCAAATGGAGATTTGTTTTGGAATTTTAAAAATTAATTACCTTACAAATGCACCTTTACGTTTTTTTTCCATTCCAAACATTTCAAAAACCGTGGAATGTTTAGTATCTACTTTATGATGCCCATATCGATAACCGCTATAGATTGAGTATAGTGAGTACCTTGCCTCTGACGTATTTTTAAAGCGTGACCTTACTTAATCCCTTTTTTCATAGTTATAGAGCGTCAAATCAGTTTCCCTGCCATTTGCTACCAAATTATAAAATTTTTCGGTCATCAATTGGAAATTCTTATCAGTGATGGTCATTGATCTGGCTGTTCCACCTCTCGCCTTCAAAGCTATTCAAGTCACACAAATCGAATTTACCGTCCTGTTCGCTAATTTAATCCTTTTTGGGGGTTTGACGTCCGTAAGCACGAAGAAACAATGCTCCGCCTCAGCATTCAAATGAGGAAGACATCGAACAATATTCAAAAGTAAGGTCAAATTTGGAAAGACCTTTTCTCCTGTAATCCTCCAAAATAGAACGATAGTAGACCCCATTTGTTCAAAAGATAACTTCGACCATCATTTAATTCTTGACTAATTTTAACTAAAGAATTTCACTTTCCCTGCACTTTTATTTTGTCAAACTACTCCAATTCTTGACAAATTTTTCAGACCCTAGTAAAAGTTTTGCTTCCATCAGCATACAAAGCTACTTGAGGCCAAAAAACAGCAACATAAGATAAGAAGATGTCACCAAAAGTGAGCCGATTACGAATTTCTTTGGTTGCAGTCACATAATATTCCAAGCAATTACGAAGAAATTCATCGATTTCTTCTCTTTGCAACTTCTTGTCTGTAAGTTGCTGTTGTAAATACTCGTGCATTTCCTTGCGAAAGTCCATGGCTTCATGCGCCTTTTGATTATTAGGATCTGCAAAGTTTACATTGTTAACTATTTGAAAACAACAAATTAGGTTGAAGCAGAACCTCTTTCAAATACTTGATAATAATTGATACAAAAAAATTAAGTGAGTATGGCTGCAGTTCCTGTACCAATGTTTCACGACTTTGAAATTTTGCATTATATGCGTTGACCTTGTCCAAAGTAAATCCCAAGAACCATCCCGGTTATTTATTATAACGCTAACACATCGTCAGCAGATAAGCCAGGGCGTTTCCGAATGACCAGGAACATTTCGAAACTCATAACCCAATTCCAAAATAATCATTCGAAAAACAGTAGTTCACCTGAAACTAGCATTCAGAAATTTTGGCCATTTTTTAGTTATATCATCTACATCTGGTATTGTGGCACAGGAAAGTTTTGCTGCAATTGCTGATGAATGCGAGACACACTGTAAGATAATTAAGAGGGGACTTTTCTCCCTTAATTTTGTTTTGAAAGAGCATTTATTGCCAACCATTACTTGCAAATTATCATACAATATTCCCGTAGTCGGATGATAATTTTATTAAATGACATGAATGCTGATGTATCATGGTATGTATCATGGCATTAAAATATTGTTTTTAATTTAAGGCGATATGAGTTTTTTAGTGCATTAAGGAAGCATCATTATCCACGAGCGATGAGAGACACAGTTAGCCGAATTCAAAAACATAATTACCGATAACTTTCAGAACGAAATTCTTGAATTATTTTCGATTCTGTTCTTTTAAATTTCTTCTTGAATTCACAACTGAGATTTAGTATCGATTTTTTAATTTTTGTTGTCAAAAATTGTATGCCAATGCAAATGCTATTATTTTGGATTCAATGTGCAGGAGTTTGTGAATCAAATAATAATTGATAGGTAATCTTATTTTTTATAAAAATTATAGAATCAAACAAAAAAAATCAAACAAAAGTAACATTTTGACCATAAAATTACTCTCTTACATCATAAATGTGCAGTAGATTATGAAAATGTGCATAATGAAGTCCACATTATTGTCTTATTTATAGGTTATCATGTATATAGTTTGCTCATTAATTGATTTTCATCCAAAAGAAATCTAATTTTCATAAAACAGTTTAATACTTAACCAACGAAATAAATACCAGACTAGGTAGTTTTACTTCCAAAAAAGCAGTTTCACTTTCTTATGCTTTTTTTTTAATTTCTCTTTTTGTATTCTTATACAAAATAGTTGGCTACCCTAACGAAAAATGCGACGTAGGATACTACATCCGTAACGACGCCAAAACTACGCAGGAAACGAGGTTGGAAACGATACCGTAAACGACAGCAGTTACAAGATCGGAATTTGGCACCGAATACGAGTTCGCTTCCAGCGTTGTTTACGGCTACGGTACGGTGTGAAATTTCTTTTGCCATTTTGCGGTAGCGTCGTAGTCATCGCTGTGGACTTTAAACTTGACGGACACGAGTTTGATCCCTGCTGAAGGTGGATTTTTTATCGAATTTTTCTGTTTAAGTTGAAAAAACTGTGCGAAGCAAAATTCAATTGGTAAAAGTAATCTTTTTTCCCATATGTCATAGTTATAAGTACATATTAAAAAAAATTTCACATTGGAGCCGTAATCGTAAACGACGCCGGAAACGACGTCATATTCGGTCCCAAATTCCGATCTTGAAATCCGGCGTCGTTTACGGTGTCGTTTCCCACCTCGTTTCCTGCGTAGTTTTCGGCAATGTTACCGATGTTGAATCCCACGTCCGATGTTTCAATAGGGAAATAAATTATTTTTTCCTTTTATGTCTTATAAGAGCTTGCGCAAGGGTCAATCCAATCCGTAAATATACACTAATAGTGAAAGTGGTAATATTTGTAAATATAATAGTAATAGAAATATTAGTAATAATAGTAACAATGATATTTTTTTAAATGTGGTAAATTATTACTTGATACGCATGTTGACAAATATACTAAATTAATAAATAAAAATGTTGCCTCTTTATCCAAAGTGCCTTATTTAAATTATATGATTAGCATCAAAATCAGTTACAAAATTAAAATAAATGTGATTCATCAATAACATATGTAAATTCATTTTTTATTTGAAGAAAAGTATAATTTTTACACAACAAGATGCATTTCTAACCAGACACCTAAAAGTTGGACGTGCAAACAAAGGTTTGAACTTCCAATCAGGAGAGAGGAATTTTTAACAAAGTAGTGAATCTTTTAACTAAGTCGTTAAACTGTATTGCAAACAAGATGAAGCTTCAAGAATTTAGTTTAATTTTTCATCAAAATCAATTACTTTTTAACAATATTGATTTTAAAAGTTATTTATATACAAAATTTTGTTTTCAAATATAGTTCCTCACATACACAACGGGGCGAAACAGACAAATTTGGTCCAGGGAAATCATTTAAAAAAATTTTATTTTCTTTTTTCGTCTATCATTTAGTAAATAACTGTCAATCAAGCCGTCATTATGTTTTTAATAAAATGTACAGGGAACTCTACGAACAGACAGATCAAAATGTATGTTTCTGCTAATTACATGGCAAAGAAAGTGTATTATGTTTCTTCATATGTACAAAAAATGAAAAATAGAAAATGAAATATGCAAACGTTAAATTAATACTTCTTTGTTTAGGAAACTTGTAAATTGGATACAAGACTTTTATTTGTTGAAACAATATTGGTGCGTTGTTAAACCTTGAAATATATTAATTTTAGATTTATTGACAACGAGAGAACGATCGCTTGTATCTATTGTGACGGGGTATAATAGACCTCGCGCAAATGAGGCTATAAAACCGTGTTCCATGTCCTTCGGTTTTTATGTAAAACGGATGGACCAATGCCCACAACTATAGAGCTGTTAGATTCCACATCATAGGGTTCCTCTATTTTCTCACCGAGTGAACTGAGGTCATTTGGAGCCGTTCAGCGGCGCTAGATGAGTGGGCGGAAACACCTGGGTGAAACATTCAGAAATCACCAGAGTGATGGATGAGGGTCACCATTCACCATCCATGCAACCAGATGGCAACAGATGGCAACCATGCACCATCTGAATATTTTAGTTCCTTGTAACGGATCATTTATCAATCTGAAGTTAGCAAACTCAACCAGACGGAAACTAGTACTAAAATAGACTATTAAAATTATTTGGACGCCTTAAAAGAGATTCGAGATAGAAGTGAATTTTTAATTAGAAGTAGTCCATTGAAAATTGACGTTTTTTTAGAATATTTCATTTTATTGTGAGGCTACAAAATAAGCATGCGTTTTTCACTATGTTATTATTTATTCTTTATTATAGAATAATTATTGATTGCAGTCCTAGATAATTTTAAAAACTTTCCTTTTTACCTATTTTTTTGTTACATACATAAATTGAAATATATTGTTCAACTAAATTTGTATTTCTTCTTTGTGGGTCAAACATGTCTGACTGTAATCATCATTCCTCTTTAGGCCTATAAAAGTGTGCCCAAGAAAAATCTTAAGGGCTAATATCATCAGAAGTTCTCGTATTAACAATAAACTGTGATAGATAGAAACAAAAATAAAAACCAACAGTCCTGAATCAATGAGTCCAAAAACGTCGACTTATTTTTATATCAGTGGCACTCAATTTCCACATAAAACCAATACTTTCTGTTAAAAATGAAATGGTCATAATTATAAAGATCATAATAAGAAATAAAAAATTATTTCTTTATCTGCAAAGGAAAATCTTGTGACTCTTACCGTCGTTATCTCTTTGTATATAGATGAGATAAGAGCTATATTTTTATATATTTGTACTCTGATGATGTAATGGAATATTTCTCAGTCACTCTTGTTAACCCAATGATTCACTGAACTACTCGCAAGTTTTTTCTTTACTTCTGCAGAAATGAAAATGGTCCATGCTCTTCTTTTCACTTTGGCGCTCATCGTTAATTCTTTGGGTAAATATATAATTTAATATACATATATGGATATATGGAGTGAATCTAAAGTCCCCATGTGCAGGTTATAGTCATGAAATAGCGATTTGTATATTTACACTGTGAAAATTGAATTTATTTCCGGTATCATTTTTTGTGTCACCTTTTTCTTATTAAGATAACTTTAAAATGTCATATTCAATGGAAAACAAATAATTCTGGAATCCCTACTGTGCTTTTATTTTAGTACCACTTCAGACAATATTTTCTAAATCTTATTGCAATACCTAAATATATCCCCGAAATAATATTTTATTTTTGTACTGTATAAAGTCAAAGAGAATGGCGTCTTAGATATAAGTGGGTATTTTATCTCCGAAACAACTGAAGTAGATGATGCTAATGACTGATCAAATTATTGAGCAGTAATCAACACTGTCTGCTTATTTACATTTAAACTAAATATTTATACCCTGGTCAATACTCTATCTTATATATTAAAGCAATGACAAATTGACAAAGTATGCGTAAATCAGAGCTGTGAATCGGGAGACAAGACAGAAAACAACGTTCAGTTTACTCAGGCATTATTTTAAAGATGATAGGACATCGCTGATAAGAACTTTAGATTATTTTAACAAATTAAAAATAAAGTTGTTAATGCGCTGTATTCGACAGTATTAACAGAGTTAAGACATATTTGCCAAAGAATTAAATATTTTAAAAACTTTTATGTTATGGGAGTTTTTCTATTACAGTGTATCGTTTACTGTACTTAAAGTTATCAAAACGTTTCTGCACTCATATTCTACGAAAAATCCCTGTTTAGTTAACCAAAAAAATGCACAGTGGGGATTTATTATGTGACATAATTATTCCGCTTCACTTTGATTGAAATATCCTAAAGATGCCTTCTTGCAGCGAAGAAGTATTAAATTCAGTCAAGTATTTGATAGCAAATTTGCTGATAAAAAAATTAATGCTTTATTCTGCTTTCAGAATGTAGCTCACAGTCCACCGGGAATCGTCATAGCGAACGTAATTCTGCCTCGTCTTCTTCTTCTGCTGGCAATCTATTTCTTCTTGCAGAATGCAGTTCATATATCCAAGGAAATCCTACTAGCGAACCTAATCCTCATCCTTCTTCTTCCTCAGCTGACATGCAACATACGCCTAACCTGTCGTTCCTAGAGGAGGCTCCTATTCGTTCCAGGTCCAGGTCACCTACTGGTACGCATCCCGCTATTAAAATACTTGGATATACCCTTGGAGAACTTGGACTTATGCGGCTCATTCCCCACAAGAATGAGAGCCTTCAATTCGAATTTCGAAGGTATTACTTTCCTGTCGGTAGACCAATTAGAGTGCGAGAAGATCGGAATAGACGGGTGCCAGTACCAAACCAAGAGCACATTGTGTTATCACTATCAAATGGTGATGTTTTTGCAATATTGGATTATAGTGGGATTCTTCGTGCAATATGTAAGACAGATAGGAGCCATTCGAGAATCAAAGTAAACATGATAAGTGGCGCAGTTTCTAATTTGACCCCAGATGAAATTAGCGCTTGTCCAGTTGGAAAAAATTATCCAATCTTCCCAAAAACCTTTATTAAAGCTTTTTCAAATGATGACTCTCTAAAGTCCGTTTGGAATGCTCCTAACGAATCGCAGGAATCTACTTTGCGTAACAGGGCGAGGTGTTCACCAGGCAGGCCTCCTTATCATGAAGTACTTGGATACTCCCTGGAAAATCTTGGATATATTCGGCTTATTCCTCAGGCAAATCCGAACCGAAGATTCGAATTTCGAAGATACGTTTTTCCTGCGAGTAAACCAATTCGATTGCAGTTTGAACATAAGTATATAGCAGTACCAAACCGGGAACATATTGTATTATCAACAGCCAATGGTGATGTTTTTGCAATACTGGAGTATACTGGGATTCTTCGAGGAATATATGGGACAAATAAAGATCAGTCGAGAGTAAAAATAAACATGAAAAGCGGTGCAGTTAAATTTATGAGCGCAAAGGAAATGAAGGAATGCCATTTAGGTGAAAACTACCCAGTTTTTCCACGTTGGTTCCGTAATGAAGTTTCAGATAAAAATTCTCTTCAGAATGTGTATCATTAATTAAATAATAGAATTACAAACAGAAACATAATATTCTTTGTAATCCGTTGTCGGATCAAAATTCAACTGAAAGCTATCAATGCTAATGTATTATGGTTATCAACGCATCTTTTCTTGTATCTTTTGCAAAGTACTTTCTTGTTAAAAAAAAAATATTAAAGAATGAATGAAAAATCAACAACAGATGTCTCATTAAATGTTTTACTCAAAAAAGAACTTACTAGTTTTTAAAAATATAAACATTTCGATTGCTTATGATTTCTACATTGACAGCTTTATTAAAAGACCCCTTTTAACTTCCGGTAATATGAGTTTTTTAGTGCAGTCGTGTAACATCATTATCTACGAGCGATTAGAAACATAGTGCGATACAAATAACATCGTGAATTCTTTGACTTAAGACTTTCGTGTCCGTGTATTTATTTAAATATTGAAAGTGATATAATTCCTAAGATTTTAGAATTCTTATACAAAATAGTTGGCTAACAAAATTATTTTCTCCTTCTACGTCTTAAAGAAACATGCGCAAGGTTAATCCAATATGATCATTTTTTCTAAAGTTACCGTACATACAGACCACAGGAAATCGAGATATACAGGAAGACGGACCAACAACCTATTTAAAAATTGTTTTTTTCTTAATCAGATGTTTATTAGGTAATATCAGTTACATTAGACGCATCGCTAAGGGATGCCAAAAACAACCCTTAAAATAGATTGAAACACTATTTTTCTACAATATTTTTTCTCGTTTATTTTACATTAATTTCCGACACTATTAGTATAAAAAGACCTCTTCCGTGGTTTCTAGATCATACCATTAGGGTCGGATATCAATTCAGTATAAACGTCAGAAAAATAGTCTAGCGGGCACAGTGTTTAAATATGCCAGAAGGGTCGTTTTAGCATCCATTAAATAATTAAGCCAGGAAATCGAAATTACCGAACAACCAAAATCTAGGAAGATTTTTTCATTTTACAATTGAGGTCGGAAATTTATTCAATATATACATGCAAAACATATCCTACTGGAAAAAGTGAAAGAACCGGAAATATTTTAATGTTTTTGGATATTAATTTACAATAAACGTAGAAAACCAATCATTGCAGAAAAGTTTTTCCGATTTATTTTTAATTTGTTTAAAAATCGCTTTAGATTCAAACAAGAAAGTCGGCACTTACGAAACATTAAGTCGCTGAACATTTTTTTATTCTTTTATTAATGTTGAAACTAACAATACGATAATAATAAAAATACAATATAAAATAATAATATTGATTTCGCTTAGATTTGATGGAGATCATATTCTGATCATTCAAACAAAATAGAGGAAAGAGATCAAAAAGAATCCAAAATCGAAGAAGGGACCACCCTGATGTACAGGGTTTGCATAAGCAAAAAATGATATACCATTCTCGATCATTCAGATTAGGAACAAATATATTTTTCTCTGCCTATTTCTGTGCACATTATTGTACTATTTATAATTTATATAATTTGAGCATTTAACAAAATTTTTGATTTAAAGAAAATAAATTACAAAACAGTTTAATCTTTAACCAATAAAATAAATATATGACAAAACAGTTTAAGCTAAATCTTTAAACCAAAAATTTAAATTTTGAATTGTATTTTTAATGATTGAATTATCAATTAAAATCACATATTTTTAACAACGCTTTTTACGTCCCGGCAGTGTACAGTGGATTTGGACACTTTGCTCGAATTCCTGAACATAATTCCAAGAATTCAACAACATAATGTGGACAACTACCATAAAATGATCCATTTGTAATTAAAGAAAATCTCTTATTGTTTTTCTTTATTTATGTCCTGAGATAGTTTTTTGTTTGTCTTAGGAAATGCGTATTGGACAACTTAGGTAAAGAGAGAGCAGCCTCGAAAAAGAGGCTTAAGGTCGTCGACCTTAGGAAAACAGAGAGATGTTTGGGAGGCAGAATATTGCAACTGCAGATAAGAAGGCGACTTCCAAATAGATTGCCCTAAAAACTCCAAGCGTTATTTTTTTCATTGCTGCAGCAAAGAGGAATTGACTAAAATAAAGTTTGACCACCCTGGAAATTCTCCGGGATAGAGAAAAAGACAGAAGGCCAACTTGTCTTCCTCTAGTCCCGGACCGACTCCTTAAGACGACCGACAGAAACCGGATGAGAAGAGGCTCGAACCAGCGAAACCTGTATTATTAAAGATAGCTTAGAAGGCGAATGATGCTCCCCTAGATACTCTGTCAACATTAACGAATAAGATCCCAGTAATCCATACAATAGAAACTGAAGACACACTCGCTTCTAATACAAGAATGAGAATAGAGGAACATAGAGCATGTGGCAAGAGAATCAGGTGACACTAGTCCTGATAAAGTCTAATGACCAATCGGAGGTACCATGAGATAAGGGATTATCGCTGCGTTTGTAAGTGAAGAGGTTTTGTGGGATGACGAAGTGTAAAGTCAGACTGATTCAGGCTACGTATTATCTCCTTAACGAAATCGATCGTGTTTCGTGAATTATAGAAATCCATATGGTCCGGAGCAAAGGTTAACGGGTGTTTTTGAGTACAATCTTTATCCGAATATTCGGAATAGTACAAGATAGCAGCAAGTAAACTTGGAATATTGCGGATTACCGGAAAACAGTTCACAATTATACCGAGAAAGGTACCGATTTATCGCACAAATAAATAACAGTTAAAGAGCGACATGAACTTGACACACCGATAAAAGAGAGAAACTATCACGTGTCTCATCGCAAATTAAACGTTTAAGGGTCTTCAGAAATGGATAGCTAGAGAGATAGACTAATTACAAGGCGCCGATCTGATTATAAACCTAAAGATGTGTGAATTGCAAGAGCACTGATCCAGTATACCACCTAATGGGAACCACGTGGAGCCAGTTAATCGTATAATCGAAACAATGATCTCAGCGTACTATATAAAAGCTCGGGGCTAGAGAGGCTGACGCAGTAGCTAAAGGAAGATCACATCGCGAGCATATAAAGCCGGTTGGCTTCGGCCACTTTGGGACAGTTGTTACGACGTTTTAAAAATAAAACTCAAAATATGCATTAAGCAACTTTCCCGGATTTCGGCAAAGCCAAAACTAGCCTCAAATCGCATCGCGAGCGAATTTATCGTCCAGCCAAAATCCGAGTCGGTATTTAAAATTAGAAATGTCCATGTCGAACTTGAGACGAGTTAGAAGGCAAAACCGTGAGGTAGCGTCTTCGCTTAAAGCTGCAGAGGAAGTGCGTAGACGCACATTGGCAGATACAGCAACGGAAGCATCTTCCGTTCCACCCAAACAAGCATAGGGCGCGATACTACAATTATAAGGCCCCTGAGAAAAGGAACGACAAAAAAACGAGCAGACTAATAAACGTCACTCGAGTTCTTGCCTGGGCGATAGCAACGGTCCAGACTGGAGATGCGGAGTTGGAATTATCGGAAAAATAACCATAAGTTTCGGAGATGGAATATCCAGACAAAGCAGAGCATTCTTGCTGGCTTCAAGGTAGGTGGTCCAACTGTTCTGTTTGCGCGTATTGTTTCCAGGCTGGATCCTTAACGTCCACGAGGCATTTGCCGCAAGTCTCCGTGAATGTTAACCTATCATTATAACTAAAAAATTAAATTTTTTATGTTAAACTATGTTTTGCTTTTTTTGTAAGTCTTTTGCAATAAATATTTATATGTAGATCCCTGAATATATTAATATACTTGCATGAAACAATTTTTACCTTTCCACTTGTGAATTCATGCTTAACGGCTACCAATCTTTCAATCTTGAGTAACTCGCTTTATTTTAAGTTCGTTAGTAGATTCTCACTATTAACCTTCAAGTACGTTTGGAGTACGAGAACAATATGTGGAAAACAACTAAAGCTCCAACTGTCAATAAATGATTGTAAATTCTTTTTTGTTAAAGCTTCTTCAGATTTAAGGAACTTCTACTCATCACATATCTCATGCTTACAGACTTTCATAAAAAATTCTCGGTCTGAAGCTGTTTATTTAGATATTGCAAAATAAAGTACAAATTTCCTTTTTGGTGATTACTTTATTATGTTTTTCTTATTATGCATGAATGTTGCTGAATTTATTACGAAGATCCCAATTAAAAAGTCCTGAATGAAAAAAAAAGAATTTGATATTGACAAAATGTCCTCATAATGCATTTACTTATTAAGTTTGTTTTTTTAAAAATTATAAGGTAATTAACAAATTATAAATTTTTCTAAAATTATCATGAGGATTCTCATTAAAAAAACATTAACATAGAAAAAAAATTTTATTTTGAAAAATTTCTGATTATTGCATTTTTTATTAAATTTGGTTGTAGTAAAAGTTTTTAGTAAAAAAAGAATCTTTATCGTAGGTTAGGTAGACAAGAAAAATTGAAAGGTTAGAAATAAGTGCACAGAGAGAAGTTTCGTTGAGCCGCTTACCGAACACGTACAATTGTCGCGCCAATCATAGAGTGAACAGCGACACTTCTGTTTAGTAGAACGGTCCACTGATTTGGGAGAATCTTTACTCCCAACAAACCAAACCGTTTGATCAACACTATCTCCGTAAGTTCGGGGTAACCCTAGGTACCCAGCCGAATATAAGGCCCAGCCTCTAGGCGCCGCGTAAAGCGCAGTCGCGAGTGTAATGACCAAACTTTTCCACGAGACGCGAGGTTAGACACGGGGAGTCCTCATTTAAAAAGGGGATGCTGAGCCTGAAAGGGCATTGGAGGGCTCGATGGCAAGCGAGGGTGAACCAGTTTCACACTGAAATCAGGGCTAAGACCTAAAAGCTCTTAGTCCCTTTGTTAATTAAAACTTGTCCTGGATAAAATCGCATGGATTGAGTAGTTTTACCATCCAGATCTGATGTTAGTATCCAGACTCTGGCAATCTCTCGCGTTGAGTAAAAAGGGTATTAAGGATGAGCAAAGGCATCCGCGCCGAAGGGCTTGGCAATCTGCTAGGGTAGTCTAAAGTGGTAGTTTGTTGAGCTTGGCTCCAGCTTCCTTCAGCTACTTCGAAACATAGTATCAATGAACTAATGAACGTGCGTAAGAATTGTATTCCTGCGACCAAGTTAAGATTCAGTGATACAATTCGCAGATTTCTAAGTATCTCAATTTGATGCAAATCCTCGATACTGGAAAAATTTGTAGCTTGCGAGGAGGCCTTAGTACTCATTTAAACGAGTAGTCAGCTTGCGCTCAATATTTATGAAAATATAAAAATTAGACCTTTGAGTCCATATTGAAAATCGTCCCAGAGTAGGACCTTGAAAATATATTTGATTTTGTATCGAGTGATATTAGAATGTATGTGTTGTAAGAATAAATAAATCCTTATATAAATTAAAAATAATAAACGTTTACCATCTTTATTTTTTCTCCGGAGCATACTCATAATTGTAGAAAGAGTAACAACCTTTCAACGTAATAAACTTGGAAAAAAGAATTGACGAGTTTTCGTTGAAAATACTGATGAGGAAGCGCAAAAGTAAGTTTAAATTTAAAACTGAGAACTTTTGTAATTAAACAGATGACATTATTTTATAAAGCTTTGGTGAATTTTATTCATACTTAGAATTTCATTGTTGACACTACTGTGAGTTTAAATCGGTTTGTGCATAAATCATTAATTAGTCTTTTATTTTCCCATATTGGAATCATACCAGTTTTATTATTCTGGTATAAAATATCATTTTTGACACTAATTTCCTTTCTGTTATTGTAATCACCTTTATTTGCTGCAACTGTTAAGATACTTTTATCTTTTTCAATGTTTTCAATAAAAATTTCAATGTTTGCAAACAAACTATTAACAGGAATTTTATTGCCTCCTGAAGACACTGCAAATTTTTTACCTAAAGCTAAAGTTTCTCCGACTATTTTGAGTTATAGAAAAACCCGCTTTCTTTTTAAATATTTTTTACAGCGTTTCCAATCTCTAAACGTCGAAAAGTGAACTTGAGTACAAATAATTGTAATTGTTTTTGAGTATAAACTTGCAATCGAGTTTGCCCAACACTATTCCATGCCCCCCATATTCTTATGACCTGTCCGAGAGCTTAAAGAATATGAGTAAAAACTTAATGTCGATTGGTCAAAAACTGGGGACATCCCCTCCCCCTTTGTTTACACCTTCCATGTGCCACCCCGTAATATAACGACCTGTTTGGCCCTCAGAGAATATATGAGTAAACTTTGGTGCCAATTGCTAAAAACAATGCATTTACCTGAGTATCATACGTTTTAGACCACTTGCTCTTATATATTTAAAACAGTGTGCCCCCCCCGCATCTACATTATACCCCATTTTTCTTACGACCTTTCCGGGGGCCCAAAGAGTACGTGTGCACAATTTGGTTGTCGATTGTTAAAAAACATTCATGCTCTGTCGAACTGACTGGGAGCCCATAAAATATGTGTTTCATCTTCCTTCCAATGCTTTTACGACCTTTCTGAGAACCCAAAGAAAAAGTATTATAAATATTGCGCTGATTGGTCAAAAACTGTGGCGGCCACCCGTCCCCCCCTAATCTTCCCCACCGCTCCATATGACACTCAATATACTCTTACGACTCTCTCTTTCTCTTTCTCTTCCTCTCTCTCTCTCTCTCTCTATATATATATATATTTATATACACACTATTTTGCATTATTTATTAAGCAGCAGATAAAATCAATTATCAATTTATGTAACAGTGTCGGTGGTATAGAGCCTTAATGTTAAAAATTTCAATTTTATGTAGTGGAAGATAATAACAGTTAAAAATGACTTCAGGTATATGTGAGGTAACGATAACTTATGTATATATTTATTCTCTGATGATGAAATGAAATATTACACACATAAACTTGTAGACCAAATTATTTACTGAAGCATTAATCAGTGTTCACTCTACTTCTGCGAAAATGATGCTGGTTTATAGTTGTGTGTTTACTTTAGCGGCCATCGTTAATTCTTTTAGTGAATAAAATAATTTAGTATACATATCTATGGTTTTTATTATATTTGATAGGATATGCGAATAAATACGGCTATTTTCAGGCCTACAAAGCTAACTTAAAGCCCCCCTTTCTTGTTTATAGTCATATACGTGCCATTCAATGTAAAAACCTGAGATTAATTTTTTAAAGGTATAATTTCTTCGTGTCCTGTCTTTAGTAAGATAACTTCATGTTGTTACCTTAAAATAAAACAGAAACTATTATGGGATCCCATAAAATAAATCTTATCTAAAAATAAATAGATAAACGTTTATTTTTCAGCCTGCTGGCCTTAAAAAAGTGACTTGCTTACACCTCCATTTTTTACAGAATTTTCTTACAGCTAACTCCTTAAAACTAACATCCCTCCATACATAATGTCTAAGCTGAGCTAGCCTTCCTCGCTTCACATTGCCTCGCACGCGTGTCGCTACTTTCTTGCCTCGCATGCATGACGCTATTTTCTTGCTTTGCCTCACCTTGCCAGCCTCTGCCTCCACAGCTAATTTTTAATCCTTATATACTATTTACAATATGGGCAATCTTCTTAATCTATTTTCTCTCCTAAATACAATCTTTCCTTCTCCATTCCTCTTCCTCCTTTCTTCTCTTCGTCTCTGCCTTACCTAACATCCCCTTCACCCATGCTACTTCCCTTTTGTCCCCCCTTTCATGCAACAATACCTGCATAGTTATCATACTCCTTTCCACCTCTTTACACTCTTCCAATCAGTGTTCTACTTTTGCATCATCCTTATCGCACAATTCACACCTCCTCTTCTCAGTCGAAAGCCAGAACCTGTTAGAACTTTCCATGCGTCCGCATCTTATTCCCGCTATAAGTTCCAGACTTTCTTGTTCTCTTTTCTCACACAAAAATTGCGCTCTCTCCCGTGGCTCTCTCCCTTATTCTCTCTTCCCTGCTTCCTTCTCTCTCTCCATGCTATTCCTTTTAACCAACTCATACACCTTCCTACCTTTCACATGCATCCTTCCCACTTAATCTATTTGACTCCGTTCGTTCTATAATAGCTTTCCCTTTTCACCTCAATCCTCCCACCCCTACGTCTGTTCTCCTTCTCTTACCAGCATTCTCTAACCAGCTTACTTACCCCTCTTCCAAAAATTTCTCCTAATATTTACATGCTCGGCTCCTTGTTATAATCCCTAAACTCGTTCTTCCTGTCTCCCTCCTGACAATATATTTCGGCGTATTCCTTGCTAACCCCAGTGTCCACTTTATATACCTATCCTGTATCCTATTTAGCTTCTCACTTTTCCTCCACCCCCACACCTCCACTCCGTAAAAGAAGACACTCATCACTAGCGAATCAAACAATTTCATTCTCCTTACAAAATCGTCTGCAAACAACTTCACTCTCTTTTATATGACCGTCCACTCATTCATTCCTCCGAAACAGGATGATCAAGTACACAAACTCTTTCACCTTCTGTACCGCTTTGCCCTTCCACTTCCACTCTCCTCCCTTGTATCCCCACCCTCCCTTTCTGAACACCATGACCTTCGACTGAACTGCGTTGAACTCTAACTTATTGTTGTCCAAGTATCTTCTCAACCTTTTCATCATCTCCTTTAAAGCATCTTCGCTCTTTGCTAGCAGCACTATGTCATCTGCATATGCGAGTGACCATATCCTTACCCCGCCCCTACCCTAACTCCTCCTACCACTCCGGCCGCTAGCTTACATTCCATATCTGGGATTAAAATTGCAAACCACGTTGGGCTAAGAGGGCCTTTAACCCACCCTATGCTCGGTATCAGCGCTTTCACCTCTCTCTTTCTTCCTCACTCTTTAACTTTAATCCTCTTATTACAATATAATTTCACATATCTGCTTTTTCTTTCCTTTCCATCCTTAATACCATTGCCCTTATTCTTTCCCTGTCCGCTCTCTTCTCCTTTTTATTTTAATGCTCTTCCACTTTCTCTTCTATAATGTTCTCCACCCTCTTCCAAATACCTTTCTTCTCGCTCTCCCCACTGTCACCTAATTCCCTTTCGGACCTCCTCTTCACCTTTTCAAGCGTTTTTTCCGCCCTCTTCTCCCACTCCCTTATATCTTCTCCAATCTTCCTTATTTTGTTATCTTTTTTCTTCTTCAGGGACGCTACTTCTCCCTGCAATTTTTCTACTTGGCCCCACAGCTCTTTCACATCCTTTTCCCATCTCTCATCTTTAACCCTCAGGTCCTCCCTTATACCCTCCACCTGCTCTATCGCCCCCCTTACGTCCTTGCTCAAAAATCTGACCTTGCTTATCAACATCCCTGAAGCCTGCTTCTCTGTCTGCCTCTCCATTTTTATGGAGGGTGAACTACGTTACCTTACGCTTTTTTTAAAGGGACTCTCTGGCGCGTATTTCTCCAGGCTATCCTCACTATCTCTTTTTCTCTTCAAGCGATCCTCTTCTTCACTTGCGCTAGACAATCTCTCCCTTGCTTTGGCGTTACCTTCGTTCCGATCCTTCTCTCTCCCTAATGCGCTACTCGACGGCGGACCACGCCCAGCTCTCCGTCGTGGCCTGCTGAAAATTTCGTCCACCTCAAGTTCACTACACGCACTGGCCGTTCCCCTTCTTGCCCACGCTGAAGAACCGAACTCTTGACCATAAAGCAACCCAGCTCCCTTGCCAACCGATCCTCACTTTCCCTAATTAGCGAAATTCACCCCTCAACTACAATGGAAATGAGTTTTTAACACCCCAATTCACCCCGCGCAACTCTAATCACCTTTTAGCCTTTTAACCTCACACTCTACTCCCACCTTTATTCAAAATCCGCAAAAACTTCTTACAACCTGTCACTGCACACTCTCTCCTACCGCCATTAACATGCAATATGTGTGATTCATTTATTTATTTTGTATATGCAAAATAAATTTTTTTTTAAGTGTTATTTGACAGCAAAAACAAAGTAAAAACATATTTGTCAAAGAATTGGATATCTTAAAAAGATTTGTTGTTTTATGCTGGTTTGTGTATTGAAGAAGAACATTTATTGTCATTATATATATAAAAGCTTCTAAATACCCGCCTTCTACAAAAAATAGATAAAAGAAAAAAATTATTTCGCAAGAAATAAACGTTGATTTCGTCTAAATATATTAAATAAAAAAGTTCTAATAAAGCGAAAATCTCTTACCCTGATTGCAGAGTGTACTTCACAGACCGCTGGAACTCCTCATAGAAAAAGTAATCCTGGTCCATCTTCATCATCTGTTGGCAATCTATTTCTTCTTGCAGAATGCTGTTCACAAATCAAGGGGAATTCGAATAGCAAACATAATCCTGATCTTCTTCCTTCTTCTGCCGAAGGAAAACACTGGCCTAACCGGTCTTCTCCAGATGAGGCTCCTGCTCTTGCCAGGTCAAGGTCTTCTGCTGGTACGCCCCTTTCTATTAAAATACTTGGATATTCATTAACCAACTTGAAATATTCGCCTCATTCCACTGACAAATGAAAGCCTTCAATTCGAATTTCAAAAATAGTTTCTTCCTGTCCATGTACCAGTTAGAGTGCGAGGTGATTAGATTGACGGGTGCCGGTGCCAACCCAAGAGTAAATTGTTTTATCACTACCCAGTGTTGATATTTTTGCAATATTAGATTATAGTGGATTTTCTTGTGCATTATACAGGGTAGATAGATATCATGCGAGATAAAAAATAAGCATGATATGCGGCAAAGTTGATGATTCAACCTCATATGAAATTCAGGATTCAACTTCATTAAAACATTTACAAATGATGGCTCCTTACAGTCTGTATGGAATTCTCATAGTAAAACTCATAAGTCTCCTCTTCGTCCCAGAATCAGGTATCCTTCGGGCTGACCTCCTTCTGATCACGTACTTGGTAGTGCAATAGAAGAAGTTGGATATCTTCGGCTTATTCCTTCCACAAATTAGAACTAGCGATTTGAATTTCGAAGATATATTTTTCCTACAGATAAACAAATTTAAATGCGAGTAGATCGCATTTCCTATTCGTTTGAGCCGAACCAAGAATATGTGGTATTAGCAACATCCAATGGTGAAGTTTGTCCAATATTGGATTATAGTGACACTCTTCGTGGAATATACAAGACAGATAGATATCATTCACGAATAAAACTAAGAATGGTCACCGGAGAGGTTTTTAATATGACCCTTGATGAAGTTAGGGATTGTCCATTAGGCAAGAATTACCCAATCTTTCCTAAAAGATTTATTAAAGCTTTTGCAAATCAAAATGCACTACAGTCCGCATAGCGTCTTCATGGCGAAGGTCATTCAAGTTCTATTTCTTCGACAGCACCGTATATACCTGACCGGAATTTTCATCAGCAACCAGCTTCAAGTTACAGACCCAGGTCTCCTCCGGGCAGGCCTCTTACTCATCAAATACTTGGATATCCGCTGGCAAAACTTGGATATATTCGGCTTGTTCCTAAGGAAAATCGGAACCGGCAATTCAAATTCCGAAGATACGTTTTTCCTGTCGGTAAGCCAATACGACTGCTATCAGAGCATAAGTTTATGCCCGTGCCAAACCGAGAACATATTGTACTATCAACAAGCAATGGTGATGTTTTTGCAATACTAGAGTATACTGGGATTCTTCGTGGAATATATGGGACAAATAAGGATCAGTCGAGAATGAAAATAAACATGATAAGCGGTGCAGTTGAATATATGACTGCACATAAAATGAAGGAATGTAAATTAGGCGAAAGGCACCTAATCTTTCCACATTGGTTTCGTAAATATGATTCAACTAAAGATTTACTGTAGCTGTGTATCATTAATTCCATAGAAAAAAGGATAAACTAAAATATAATATTCGTTGTAATCCATAGTCGGATCAAAATTTTATTAAAAGATGTAAATGCTAAAGTATCATATTTTGCTAAACCTCACAATGTTCATTCTTGTTAAAAAACAAACAGAAATATGAAAGAAAGCATGAAAAATCAACAAAAGATATCTAATTTAATATTTTACTCAAAAAACAACTTACCACTTTTAAAAATATAAACATTTTGATTTCTTATGATTTTTAACATCGACAGCCTGATTAAAAGACTCTTTTTAACTTTCGGGTATATGAGTTTTTTAGTACAGTCGCGTAGCATCGTTATCTACTTAAGATTAGAGATACAGTGCGCTTAATTTAAATAACATAAATAAAGTTAACTAATCTCTAAAAAGAGGCTCTAGGTCATCCACCTGAGAAAAAGAGAGAGAGATGATTGGGAGGCAGAATGTTGCAAATGTGGATAAAAAGGCGACTTCCAAATAGAATGCCCTAAAAATTGCAAGCGTTATTTTTTTCATCGCAGCAGCATGGAGGAATTGACCACAATAAAGTTCGACCATCCTGGAAATTTTCCGAAAAAGAGAAAAAGACAGAAGGCCAACCTGTATTCCTCTAGTCCTGGGCCGACTCCTCAAGACGACCGGCACAAACCGGATGAGAAGAGGCTCGAGCCAGCGAAACCTGTATTATTAAAGATAGCTCAGAAGGCGAATGCTGCTTCCCTAGATACTCTGTCGACATTAACGAATAAGATCCCAGTAATCTATACAATAGTAACTGAAGACACACTCGCTTCTAATACAAGAACGAGAATAGACGAACAGCGAACATGTGGCAAGAGAATCAGGTGCCACTAGTCCTGATAAAGTCCGATGACCAATCGGAGGTACCATGAGATAAGGGATCACCGCTGCAATTGAAAGTAAAGGAGTTTTGTGGGGTGACGAAGTGTACGGTCAGACTGATTCAGGCTACGTATTATCTCCTCATCGAAATCGATAAAGACACTATGAAGTGTCTCCGCGGATCCTGACAGATATGCAAGATGAGGTGAACCGTGACTTGGCAGCTTATGGTAGACTCCCTCATAGAGCCAAACATGGACTTTACGTCTATGTGTACCTAGATGACATAGGCATCGCAAATGAAACGTTTAAGGGTCAGTTAATCGTGTCATAGAAACAATGATCTCAGCGTACTATATAAAAGCTCGGGGCTAGAGAGGCTGACAGAGTAGCTGAAAAAAGACCATATCGCGAGCAAATAAAGCCTGTTGGCTTTGGCCAGTTTAAGAAAGTTGTGACGACGTTTCAGAAATAAATCCCAAAATATGCATTAAGCTACTTTCCCGGATTTCGGCAAAGCCAAAAATAGCCTTAAATCGCATCGCAAGCGAATTTATTGTCTAGCTGAAATACGAGTGGGTGTATAAGTTAGAAATGTTCACACGGAACTTGAGAAGAGTTACAAGAAAAAACCGTGAGGAAGCGTCTCCGCTTACAGCTGCAGAGAAATTGCCAAGACGCACATTGGCAGATACAGAAAAGAAAACATCTTCCGTGCCACCCAAACAAACATCGAGCAACGGTGTAGACTGGAGATTCGGAGTTGGAATTATGGAAGAAATAACCATAAGTTTTAGAGATGGAATTTCCGGACAAAGCAGAACGTTCTTGTTGGCTTCGAGGTGGGTGGTATAACTTTTTTATACACGTGTATTGTTTCCAGGCTGGATCCTCAACGTCCAGGAGGAGAAGCTGCATGAAACCACGTTCCACCATGTTTGAATAAAGTAGTTTTCTCTGGTGTTGATAACAAGCGTTTCTGTATTCTATAATATGTAAACTTTGAAGAAGATTAGAAATAACTTCGCAGTCGATTTCTTTAAGTATATGCGGGATGCCTCCGTGAATGTTCACCTAGTATTATAACTAAAAAATTAGATTTGTTAGGTTAAACTATGGCTTAATTTTCCCCTATATAATTAAACTCTTCCATTATTCACATCTTACATTTTTATAAGTCTCCTGCAATTAATATTTATATGCAGATCGCTAAATATATTTATATACTTTCACGAAACAATTTTTACCTTTCCACTTGTGAATTTATAGATAATGGCTACCAATCTTTTAATCTTCAGTGACTCGCTTTATTTTAATTTCGTAGTAGATTTTCATTATTAAACTTTTAAGTACGTTTGGAGTACGAGAACGATATGTGGAAAACTCTTAAAGCTGCAACTGTCATTTGTGTTTTTTCAAAAATCATTTTATTATGTAATATGATTATATTTGTTAAATAGTGTTACTCTTGTGAAACTTAAGCGATTTTAAGAATTTTTCTGTTATTGAGGAGCACCGGGAATGTCAAACTATTCAGCACAGTTTTTGTAACCTTACTTTTTAGTAAAAGAAGAAACTTTATCGTAGGTTAGGCAGAAAACAAAAATTGACAGATCAGAAATAAGTGTACAGAGAGAAGTTTAGTAGAGCTGCTCACCCAACACGTACAATTGTCGCGCCAATCGCGAAAGTAAGTTTTAATTTAAAACTGAGAAATTTTGTAATTAAACAGATAACATTATTTTATAAAGCTTTGGTAAATTTTATTAATATTTAGAATTTTATTGTTGACACTATTGTGAGTTTTAAATGGTTTGCACATTGATCATTAATTAATCTATTATTTTCCCTTATTGGATTTTTACTAGTATTATTATTCATGTGTAAAATTTTATTGAGTAAAATTTGGTACGAATTGTCAAAAACTATGCATTTGCCTGAGTGTCATACGTTTTAGACCACTTGCTCTTATATATTTAAAATGATGCCCCCCCCACCTAAAAAAACTACAGTATACCCTGTTTTAGTTACGACATGTCCGGGGGCCCAAAGAATACGTGTGCACAATTTGGTTGTCGATTGTTAAAAAACTGCGGCTATACCCGCTCGTCCAATGTTCATGCCTCCTGTGCCCTCATGCTCTGACGAGCAGGATGGGAGCCCATAGAATATGTGTTTCATCTTTCTCCAACTGCTTCTACTAGCTTTCTGGGAAACCAAAGAAAAAGTGTCATAAATAGTACGCTGATTGTCGAAAACTAGGGCGGGCACCCCTCCCCCCAATCTTCCCCTCCGCTCCGTATGACACACACTATACTCTTACAACTCTCTCTCTCTCTCTCTCTCTATATATATATATATATATATATATATATATATATTTATATTTAAACTATATCTGAAAAACACAACCCCAGTATTTTGCCCGGGGCGCGTGCTTAACC
>JAAAKG020163911.1:0-28731 GCA_010014905.2 Druon quercuslanigerum
ATAATAATATAAAACAAAATGTAGATTTGTGCAAATCTCGAAAAAAATTAGAAGTTTGTAAGAATTCTGAAAGGCTTTAAAAAAAATTAAAGTACATTTTCTTAAGATTCCTAGTAAAAATGAATCTGAAATATTTTTTATTTTTCAGGATGATTAAAAAAGTTGAGGAAAAATTCAAATAATAAAAAAAAATGTTTAAAAGTTCGGCAAAAATTAAAAAAAAAATTGAAAAAATCAAAAACGACACAAAATAATTTAAATTCTATTTTGAGAGGGGTTTTGTTTCTAAAAAAAATGTAACCGCGCAATTTTTAATGTTTTTAACTTAAAATGTATTACAATAATTTGCAGCTCAGTTTTTATTACTTTAAATGGAAAATTTTTTAACTTTGGAGTTAGAATTTTCTTATTTTATTGCTGAAACGTTTCGAAATTAAAAATTTGAAAGGTTTTCATCTTACATTTTTTGAGCCATTTATATTTTAATTAAATCAATTTATAGACATGTATACTTTGATCTTATGTTTCTACCTACCTTATGTTTCTCAATAATGATACGTTTTCTAAACGTAAATTTAACTTTTTCCTTATTTCTTGTGTCTATTTATTTTCAATTTTAAGGAAACTTAACGAAATAAATACCCGAAAGTTAAAATAAATACTTGGGTATGTTATTTTGATGCGTATAAAGTCCAAATACCATGAAAATCAAAATTAACCTTTGCACGAAAATTGGTGTAAACAGTATAAATATTAATGGTATGACCTATGATTGAATGTCTGAAAAGCTCAGCTCACGAGGAGAGAGGGTAAGAGACACCTATCTAAATGCTGGCATGATTATTGACGCTGCGAATTGCGACGAAATGCGGAAAATTTTGGATGAGCGAAACTACTCATTAAAAACAGACATGGCATTTATGATTATTACCATAAAAAAATTAATTAACAATTTCGAATTCAAGCATTCAATATTGTTGTTAGTTCATCTTTTTCCTTTGTCGCAATGTATAAGTCTTTTCCATTTTATAATTTCACAATTTTTAATAACAATTCAAATTATTAATTTAAAAAGGCCGGTTTCAAAATATCCCCTGCATTTTCGAAAAATTTTGAACAAAAATTATTCGGGATCTCAAGTCTATCTTTGCAAAAAGTTGCTTTTTAAATTTAATTGCCTTTTTATGGTTTAATAATTTATTTTGCTTTGGAATACAATCATTGTTTTATTCTTAATAAAATACATCATCCAAATTTTTGACAGTATTTCAAAAAAATATTTAGCAGTTGAAATAGCGTTTTTTTTGTGAAATTGGACATGAGACCCCTAAATATATATTTTGTAATTCTGTAAAAAATCTGAGTGATTTACTTCATTGAAAATAAAATAATGAGTGCATTCCAAAGTAAAATAATCTACTAACAAAGGCAATTAAAGAAAACAATTTTTGCCAGAATTCAGAAGATATTTTGACACCAATTTGTAAGGGACTCGTTTTAGGAAAAAAAGTAAAGCATTAAGTATGTAACTTTTTTAGAAAAAAAGTAAATTAAAACAATTATTTTCAAATTTTAAGCCTATAATAATTAAAATTTTAATTCCACATTACCTATGTGTATTTAATGGAATTATTTTTAAATTGATAAATTTTGAACGAAGATGATATAATAATTTGAAATTATTATTTGTTATTATTCTTTGAACACTATACTTTGAATCTTCAGATTTTTAATTGTTGGATCCCGAATGTTTCATTCATACATTTTTTAGATTTCCTACGTCGCTAGATTTGAATGTATAACAATTCTGAACCTTCTTTTAAAAGTTCCAATTAAAAATGTTTTAAAATCCCGGTTTCGTGAATATTGTTATGCAAACTTAGAAGGTTCAATGAGAAATTTTTGTATTTGAAAGGCTCAAATTGGAAACTGTTCAAAATCAAAATGGTTAGCTTTGAACTTATTGAATATAGAATACATAAAATTCTTTTTAATTTGTAGCATTTTCATTTTAAAAAATTCAATTAAAAAAATATATAATTGAACAATTTGTAAGCACAAAGTTTTTATATAATGCTCGCTTTAATTTAAAATTATTCACTTTTAAGGTTTTCGTTACACAATTTTTAAATATTAATTTAAAATCAGATTAAAGATGTTCGGCAAATTTATATTATTCTATTTGCAATCTGCATATCAAATCTTTACTTCTATTTATATACGTTTAAAAAACAACTGTATTTAAAAATTGTTTACTAATTTCTGAAATTGGAATGAATCGAGTGATAGGGAAGATTTTGCCTGATAAAATAACCATAATTTATGAAAACAAAACCATTTTTAAAAAATTTGTTAGACGCAATAGAAAAACAATCAGTTACATAAATTATTGCCTAAATCATTATTTTTCGTTAGTTTTAATCTCGTTTCATAAAAATAAAGTGTTCTCTTTCATAAAAAATGACTAATGATAATTCTTAAATGGTTAAACTCATAGAAAAGTTTGCCTCCAGATACCTGATTTTAGAAACAACTATCTTAATGGGCGATCGGGGATTATTTTATAGTATAGTAAAGGTTTATTACGACTCTAGAAATTGATGCCAAGAAAAAAAAAACATATTTTTTATACAGATTTTATTTCTTATGGCTGTTGACCATGTCATCTTACAGATACAAGAATTAATAATTTTTTCATTGATAACATATGTACGTCTTAATAAGTAAAAAGTTCTTGCTTAGACTTGTTAGTCATTATGGTGTCATGAAAACAATAACGGTCCACATCACAAATATCAACAACGCGACTACCATTACATCGCAAAGACTTAGTTGCGAATGTTCGTTTGGACAGCAAAAGGCTCCAGGAATTTTTACATGCTGACACCTACGATTTGTTGTATTTGCTTCATATTGGGAAATGGAACATTGTAGAGATTCTGTCCTTGATTTGTCTTTTTGATTCTCCATTTCCAATCTTATACTCCTGTCCATGGTTTCATTGATTCCCGTCATTTTTGTTTATAAAGGAAGGAGAAATAACGTTCAGCAGTCTACAAATTCCAGGTGGCCAATCTCTAAAATAGTAAAGAGCTCTAATCATCTTATTGGTAATTCTCCAAAATGTTGGAATGAGATTTTGAAAAAAAAACTTTTCAGAATCGCCTAAAATATATGTTTTAAACTTAAAGGTAACTTAAGAGAGTATGAAAATATAAAACTAAGAGATTAAGGAATACATGGGATGGGTATAAATTTTACACATTTTTAAATGTCACGAGACAGCCCATGCGACTATGATAAAACATTAATTTAAAAAATTGTTTTAAAATATATGCAGAACACTTTAAAATATTTTAAAATATGGAAAAAATGATTATTTTCACGATTTATTTGATTTTGACGCCAGCCTTTCAAAAAATCCTTTCATTTTATAGTATTATATGAATAAATATACTGGAGAGTTGCCGAACATTTGGTCAAAATAACTGTTATTTGAGATCAACATTGATAAGTCTTTTTTTAACGATACTTAAATGTTCGAAAGTATAAAATTAAAATTTTTAGCCTGAGCAATAAATAATTATGTTCAAAATATATATTCTGATTTAGAAGTGATTCGTAAAACCAACAACTCCAAACTTTTGAACTCTTCTCCTGAGTTTCATCTTTTCCAGCTCAATATAAGATATAATAGGTGGATCTCAATTATTTAGAAAATGTGGTTGACATTGTTCAGCAATTTTTTGTTTATTTTTAGTTGGGGACATATACGTTACAAGACATTTTTCGTACTTTTTTATTTCTAATTTCTAAACGAAGTCTACATTTTTTAAATTTTACCTAATTGTGTCAGAGAATTTGCGATAAAATGAAGAGGTTTTATTTTTTTTTTGAAATATAACATTGTTGTTAAAAAATCACTTTTATACAATTATGTATGACTTTTATTACTAAAAGTGTTTAAAATAAATTTAAAAACAAACCTTATTTTATCTTTTAGATAAAATTTAATATTCAGAGAAATATTGGATATTTACTGGACCTTAAATTGTTCTACTTTTTACTATAACCATTATAACATATTTACTTTTTAAGCAATAAATGGTTTCATTTTTAAAAAGTCTTCTTTTTCTGTTTAATTTGAAAAACTCGAAGTAAAGAATGTAGCCAAACTCAAACACATGATTAGGAATTGAGTTTCAGTTGAAAGGCAGTCACAAAGAATGTCACATTTGTGTGCGTAATAAAACTGACAAAACCGTAAGACTTAATAATATAAATTTTTATTTTTTAATCAAAGCCCGACATATTCCGCAGAATAAAAATTTGTATTTGACATGTGAAAGTGACGTAAGTTTATACTGAAAAAAATTTAGTAATCGCGACACAACCATTTTGTTGAGCAGTTTTTGTTGTCAGAGCAAAATTTTGGTTGTTACCACAAAAACTATTTGTTTGGCCAAACAAAATATTTGATTCTTAACACAAAATTATTATTTTATTATTTATTATTATTATTATTTTATTGTCCTGAACAAATTTGTGTTGAACCAGCAAAACTATTTAGTTAGAACAATGAAATATGCAACCATGCATGCGCACTGGTTCAGTGCAATGGCGCGCTCACGTGTGCAAGTTCATTTCCATCATGGCGGATAATACCGGTGATGTCGCGTGTTCCGTCATCTGGATATGTGATGTTTAAAGTAATCAAAGTGCTGTGAATGAACATTATGGTGCATGCGATACGAAGCGACTACTTTTTGGGTAAAATTGTCTGCGACTTTAGCGAAGAGAAATCAGCTAGGACTTGCTAATAGCACTAATAGCACTATTACCAAAATTATATCGAGCTTTGTCCTGGATTAAAATAAAGGGTATAAAGTACCAGAAAAATATTGTCATAAACAGCTCTGACTTAATTTATGCTAATGGTCAGACACAATATTTTTATTTCTTACCTATAATCAATTCTCCGCAATTTATGGTATTTTTATCAGTATAAAATAGCTATAAAATAGTTATTTTTTACAGTAGATTTTGGTTTTGAGAAGTATGTTCTTGAACTAAAAAATATTTAGTTACGCCGACAAAACTATTTTTTTGTACAGCAAAACAATTTATTTATGACACTAAAATAATTTGGTTGGCCTTACAAAAGTATTTTGTTAGTTTAACAAACAAATATTGTTAAATCATGAAAATATTGTATTGGGGTGACAAGAATTCCGTTGCCCCAACAAAAAACTTTGGTTTTGCTAACAAAACAGTATTGTCTGGCCAAGAAAAAGGTCTCAACAGAATAATTTTGTTGCTCTTCGTGCAACAAAACTATTTCGTGGAGCCAAAAAAATTTTTGTTGTTCCATCCAAAGAGTTTTCTCAGTGTTTTGTCAAATATCAAGCAAAATTTGTATTTTTACAAGTGTGCAGTTAAAACAATTAATTTTCAACCAAGAAAAAGGCAATTTTCAACAAAATAGTTCAATTCTCAATCAAAAGTGTAATAATGGACAGTTCCACCACAAAATACCTAAATTTTCAATCAAAAGCAGTTAAATTAAACGAAAAAATAAGAATTTCCAACCAATTTTTGAATCCTTAATCAAAACTTTCTAATTTTCAAACCAAGAGGAGTTTTTTACAAAAAAAATTTTAATTTGCAACCCAGAAAATTGCATTTTCTATCAAAATAATTGAATTTTCAACTAAAAAAAAAAAGACAAAGTGTATTTTAAACTAAAAAAGTTCAGTGAAAACAAAACAAAAATTGAATACCTACATTTTCAGTTAAAAACAATCATTGAAAAAAGTATTCATTTTTTAAGCAAAGAAATTATTTTTTAACTCAGCCAAGAAACTTAAATGTCAGTCAAAAAAGATAAACTTTCAACACAAAATGGAATACTTACACATATTTATAGTTAAGAGAATTAAGTTTCAATTAAAAAAGAACTATTTTCAATTAAGGAAATCAATTTTTAATCCCAAAAAATTAATTTATACCAAAGCACACGAATCTTCAACCAAATTTTTAATTTTTAATTTTAAAAGAAATTTTCAAACTAATAATGAAATTTTCAACCAAAAAGGTGTATTAATCGCCAAGATTAATATTCTAAAAGACAAAATTAAATATTCAACAAAATACAGCCATTTTCAATCATGAACAATTTTCCAGTCATAATATTGAGAAAAATCTCATACAAAATGTGGAATTTTCAAGCCAAACGACGAATTTACAAAAAGTTGAATTTTCAACTTTAAAAAATGCATTTCGTATCAAAGCAATTATTCAAATTACAGCTCAAAAAAGACAAGTTATGAACTAAATAGGTGAATTTTTAACCAAGATGATTAACTTTCTGTCCAAAAACATTCATTTAAAAAAAATGAACATTCAAGTTAATTGTTAAATTTTTAACCATAAAGACAAAGCTTCAAAAAAATACAAACATTTTTAAACAAATAGCTGAATGTTCGAAAAAGGAAGTTAAATTTTTAAACAAACGTGAAATAGTTATAATTTTATTTAATGCCATTATTTTACGACAGCGAAAAGTTTCAACAAAATAGTTGAATTTGGAACCAAAATAGGTTTTTCAGTCACTATTCACTAAATAGCGACAATATTGAAAATTTAATCAGATCACTATATTGGGACAACAATCCTGGAACTAATAAAGAATTAACAAGATGATTACCTAGTAAATTCCAGGTGTTTAAGTTTTTTTTTCTAAGATGTATTCATGTCTTAAAAATAATTTTTTTATATATAACTAGCAAAAAGTAACTGATTGTGGACATTATGGTACATTTTTGGTTTACAAAATTATTATTTAAATGTAAATAATGCAATGAAAATATTGGAACAATGTTTATTTTTAATTTATTGTAAAAATACCATTTTAATGTCAGTTAGCAATAAGAATTGCTTGATTAATAAAATGGTTACATTGTAGATTTTGAATTTGTCTCAGTTTCGTCATGCACATAAATGTGACATTTTCCTCACTCTAGAAAATAAACTAAATATTAGAAAATTAACCGTGTGTTTTTTTCAAAAAGAGGGCCATTAGAACGCTCGTCAAAGCGCGCACAATATTCTAGTTATTCTAAAATAATTAAACTTTGCTGGTTTCATTTGAATGTAATGATCCAATAAAGAGAAAGAGGATTAAAATCTTACGTTAATAATACGTATGTCTCAGAATGTCGAGTATACGTATTGTGAACGTATTTATACGTACTATATAACTTTAATTTTAGAATAGCACTTTAGGATTTTCTGAAAAACTTAGGTTGTTCTGAATTTTTTAGGCATTTCCTTTAGAATAAATAAAATATTTCCTAATTGAAAATAGAAACCAAGATTTTATCTAATCATTTAGCCAAAAATTTTGAATTTCCCCCAAAATCACAGTAAAATTCAAGTTGCTTTTTGGATAAAACAAAAATTATTGAAACAGTTTGATCAAATTTAAGATTTTTGGTTTCTTCAGATTGTATAAAATGTAATCACTAGCGAAAAAAATATGTACGGCTTTTATGTAAATTAGATATCATTAAAGTGTTAATTACTAATACATTGAAAAAAAGACTCGATTGAGTGGAAAAAATTTAAACCGAAAAATTTAGGACTACTAATTCACGTGATACGCGGTTTGGAAAATTTTTAATCCATCTCATCGACTTAATCATTTCATTCAGACACCATACACCCATTACCGGTTCCGGCAAATTTCTTTTAATTATTTATTGTTCTTATTATTTTAAATTGGAGCTATCGAAATAACATTTACCGACCGAGTTTCTTATATTTTAGAAAACTTAACCAGTAAATCTTCCGATTAAAAAACTGAAAATAATTCAACGAGATGTAGCTGAATTGGTGGTGGCCGGTTGAAATGATTTAAATTCGCGTGAATCGGCATTCTTAAATTCCCCGATTTAGACCATTTCTATTCAATCGAATCCAGCTTTCTGGGCACTCTGAATGATTTTCTTATTTCTCGTGATAATAAATCTTTATTATTTTTTTTAGATGTAATATTTTAGTATTTCTAATGTTAGTTAAATAATAGGGAAATCAAAACTATTTTGAACTAATTGAATAGTATATTCCTAGATATAGTATTTCTAATTTTTTTTTGTAAAATCAAAATCTTTCCTTTCTGGAGGGTACGTGACTCCAATCTCACAGTTGCAGGATTTTCCGGACTATGATCCCTATGGGGTTTTTCTTATTAAAATAATTTTAAATTAAATTTCTGCTTACCTCTTGTCCAATGTTGTCACTTATTTTAAATACACGTGCATTATGTTTCTAAAACTAACTTTTTCCTTATAATAACTTGATAAATGGTTGATAATTAAAACTAAACACAAAGAAAAGCTTCCTGCAGTCTGTCGCGTCGCTTCTCAACATACCACCATGAATGTTCGGCCTTGATTGTACGGAAACTTGCTATGATTTGGGACCCTAAGGGCCTAAAGGCTCACCAAGGGAAATGGAAGGGAAGCTTAATGTGGGAAGATTCAAATTTCGCTTCAAGTGAGCACAAGGCTTTAGATTTCTTCATTTTGATCTTTAGAAATTACCTTTTTTTAAATAATAACTAAAATTATTACAATTAACTTTAATTGTTACTATCGATATTACTATCAACTTATGATTAAATTAATAATATTCGCTACAGTAAATAATTATTTGAATGTCAATCAACAATCAAAATAAGCATTTCCTCCAATCTTTTTTTTCATTCGTTTAGTATACAGTAATATTGTCGGTGGCTGCTTAATTAAACTAACTGTATATCTAACTATAATAATTATATTAATGTTGTCGGAAATTATTGGTCACATACAATTATTAATTTTTTTTTTATTTCGGAATTTAATTTTCACAGTGAAAGGATGCAGAACAATGTAACATTTATGTGCTTTAAGAATTAAGAAAAAGTCAAATGAGCAAAAGTAACTTTAGTATAGGGTGGCCGTCGGTCAGGAAAAGTTGGGGATTTACAAAAAATCTGGCAAAAGTCGGGAAACTTTCATAAGAAGCACTAAGCAATTTAAGTAACTGTCAAGAACATTAAAATTTATATTTTTAAATTCTTTATTTGAAATTTTTTCATATCATTAATAAAAATTATATGTCAAAAATGCTATTTCTTTTTTTTTCAGTTGCTTCCCTCTGTCGATTACAGTTTTAGTTAAAAATTCGGTGAGCATAGAAAAAATGTTTTCGATCAGCACAGTTCACCGAAATGCTGTGACCATAGCACAAATATTTTCAGGGCGTCTAGACCCTTTGGAAATATGGATCCTTTTTGGTTGAAAATTAAGCTGTTTGGTTGACAATCTACCTTGCTTAAAAATTCAACTATTTTGTTAGGCAATTAACTTTTTGTTAAAAATTAATTTTTTTAGCTTAGAAAATTAAACTAAAATCTTTTTGTGAAAACTTAATTATTTTTTTAAACATTTGTCTTTTTGGTTGAAAATTAATTTGTTAAACTGAAAATTTAACTATTTCAGTTTAAGATTTGTAATAATTTTAGTTGAGAATTGAACTAGTTGGGTAAGAGTTGAACTAATCTGTTAAAAGTTAATGTTTTGCTTAAGAGTTCATCTCTTTGGTTGAAAATATAACTATTTTGTTAAAAAGTCGTTGTTTTATGTTTTAAAATATTTTTTTTAGCTGAAGATTTAAAATTTCCATTTTTCATTAAAAATTGATATTTTGTAGTTGCCAATTCATCTTTTTGGTAAAAAAATTATTTCCTTTTTTTGAAATTTCTTTTTTTTTTTAATGCAACTGTTTAGTACATAATTTACTTTTTTGTTGATCATTCATATTTTCGGGGTGAAAATTCCACTGTTTTACATTTACATTCGTCTCTTGACTTAAAATTCAATAATTGGGATGAACTTTCTTTTTCATAACTGAATAATCTTTATTTCTTGAAAATTCATCTTTCTGGAAAATTCATCTCTATGGTTGAAAATGTATGCAATTTGTTGAAAAGTTCTTCTTTTTTGTTGAAAATTAATTTGCTTTACTAAAAAATTAACTTGTTAATGTTTGATTAAAAACTGATCGTTATTAGTAGAAGCTTTCTTCTTTTGTCGTAGAAAATTAATCTTCTTTGCTCAAAATTCGTCTTCTTGTTTTTAAAAATCTTGGTTGAAAATTAGTTTTTTTATCTTTTTAAAATTCATCTCTTTTGGTGGAAATTATATATTTTTCTATTGAAATGTCGACTGTATTACCTTTTTTGTTGTCTTGGTAGGTTAAAAATTCAACCACTTGTTTAAAACTTCAACTAATTGTTGAAAATTCAAGTATTATAAGAATTATTTCGTCTTCTTTGGTTAAATTTAACTGTTTTTTGCTTAAAAAACAAAATCTTTTTGGCGTTTGAAATATGTAATATTGCAATATTCCTTGAAAATTGAGATTTTTTTATTGACAATTCATTCTTTGAAGATAAAATTTAACTCAATTATTCATCTCTTTGATTAAAAGTCCATATATTATGTTCAAAATTCTCATCAGAGAAGGTATTAGATTTGTGTAAAATTTGACCCCCCTCCCCAGTTTTTTTCAAATGCCCACGTTTTGCGACCCTCTGAATCCGAATAACAGGTTTTTACGAACGTGTCTGTCTGTATGTCTGTAGATTTTTAGTTTGTTAGCACGATAACTTTCGAAAGAATTGTCAGGTTGGATTGGTCTTTGGTTTATTCTTTTATAGTGTCCTAAACAAAAAAATAAAAATTCAAGAAGTGAGCGCAGTTTGAAAAATTTTGAGAAGACTTTTTTTCAAGATTCAAAAAGTATCTTTACGGCTGTGCATGGTATTCAAAAAACGAACAATTTATCCTGATATATTTTTTTGATAAAAAAACCAGAGTTAGACTTTAGAAAATTATAAAAAATACACGATAATAAACATTTTAATCCAAATATCGCACGCAGTGAAACACAAGTCACAGAAGAAAAATGTTGCTTTTTGAATTTTCTAGACGATTTTCATAGGAACTTTTATTGAAAAAAATATACAAAAGTTGCTCGTCCAAAAAAGAGCTACAAATTTATTTATGAATAATTTTTTGATAGGATGTGTAGTTTTTGTTTAAATTGTGAAAAATGGCATTAAAAATAAAAGAATTACATTCTTTGAAAAACAAAACAGGTTGCTATAAAATGTTTAATAATTTTATTACACACGCGCGCTTTCTTAAATTAAAAATAAGGCAATGAATATACTTTTGTTTTAATGCCAACCCAATGTTGCTGAGAATAAAAATTATTGCAAATATAAAAATAATCATGAAAAAAAAGAATTTGGACATTATTTTGCAATATCTGAATAAGCAATCTTAGGCCGAGGTACATAAATAAATATAATATACATTTCATATAAAAGTGTTGAACATAATGTAGAAAAGTTAACATTTCGGACAAAATCTAGTGCGAAGCGAGACGGGCTTCAGCCAGGTTCATCTCTTTGGTTGAAAATTTAACTATTGTGTTGTGAATTTTTTGTTTTTGAGTATACAATTGATTTTTTAACAGAAAATGAAACTTCCCTTTTTCATTGAAAATTTACCGTTTTTTGTTGCGAATTCGTATTTTTTGGTAGAAAACTAATTTTCTTTTATTGAAATTTTTTATTTATTTTTTTTTTTGGTTAAAAATGAACTTCATGTTAAAATTTTCACTATTTTATTGAAAACTAATTTCTTGTACTGATTTAAGCTTTCAGTTTTTGGTTGAAAATTAATGATTTTTAGTTTGAAGTTCAACTAATTGTTTGAAAATTCTTTTTGTTTTGTTTCAAAATAATCTTCTTGGTTGAAGATTGGTCTTTTTGGTATTAAAATTGATCTTTTTTGGTAGTTATGTCACCTTTTGCTTTTGGAATATCAACGATTTCTTGTTTATAATTGATCGTTGTACGTTGCAAAATCAATTACATGTGTCTTCTAAAAAATTCGTCCTTTTGACTTGGAAATTTTAATCTTTGGTTGAAAAGGCCACTTTTTTGGTGGAAGTTAATTTTGCTATCAAAAGTTTTTACCATTTGGTTAAATATATATCGTTGTAGGTTGAAAATTCAACTATTTTATTAAAAGTTTAAATATTTTGTTGGAAATTTAATTAGTTTGCATTCGTTGAGCATTCGTACCATTCGACTGTTTCAACAGAAAATGCGTCCTTTTAAATTGAAAATTCCTGTGTTTTTATTGAAAATTCAACTGTTTTCTAATAAAATAATTTATTATTTCTTCTTTTTAGCTAATATAAATAATTTAAAAATTTAAAACATTTATATAGAAAATAATTGGTTTAATTCCGTTTCTAAAAGATTCTATGTTAAAAATATCACAAGATTAAAATGTTGGTCTTTGAATATGATCAGGGAAAATGAAAAATTGCTTAGGGAAACGTCAGGACATTTTTGATATAAAATAATGGGCGAAAATTATATTCTAAAAAGAACTAAAAATTAAAACATAACAATAATTGTTCAGCACTTTCCAAGCGTTTTTAATTCGCAGTGATTAATTTTTATAATTAAATCTTGCTTTTTAACATACATTTTTCACCAGACTTATCAGAATTGAGCCTTTTTCCATTTTCTTTCAAGGTAAAAAGTAAAATTATAGGATTTTTTCAGTATATGCCAATCAGTTGCCAATTTCGCGTTGGTCCCGCGACTCTTTCAAACGAAACATCAATTTTCTAAACAGCTCAAAATATTTGTATTATCTGGATTGATTAAACAAGGTTTCGACTTATCTGAATTGTTTTTTGTGTTTCGACTTCGAGATATTTTTTCAATTTAGTCGATACCTCATTCAACCAAACCTCACATTAGCAATATTTTGTGCTTTTTTTGGAAATCAAAGGAACCGACCTTTCAGCATATGACGTTTATTTAAATGACGTTTATTTAAATTTTAATTTAAAATTTCGTCCTTATGAGCTTTATTAATAATAATAAGTTGAGTTTTCTCAATTCTACAATGAAAATTTAAGAAATTTAGATTAAAATCAAATTAAAAATTTTATTTAACGTCCAATAAAAAAATAAAAATTCAACGAAAATTTTTTGGACAAACCAGCATAAAATGTTTCTATTGTAATTTGAAAAATGCGATAAAAAGTTTCCTAAAGAAGAAAAGAATTGTTTCCTTTTCTTTTTTATTGTTATTACTATCAAATCACACAAAAAAAAACATTTGTAAAAAATAATCAGTAATATTTCGGTACTCACACAGCACCCTTATGAAAGCATCGTGGTTTCATTGCTGTTCCTGCCTGCTTAAATTTTGCTTGTTTTGATAAGGGCGCGCTGATTACTTTTTATAAATGTTTTTTTGTTGCGATTTGATAATAATAAAAACGAAAAAATAAATAAATAAAAAAGAGAAGGAGGGGGATTTGGTTGGTTGCCTTCTCATTTTCTTTCTTCTTTTTTATTTTTTGCCCAAACAAGGAATTTTTTTCTTCTCTTTTTTAGGAAAATTTTTATCTTTTTTCAAATTACAATAGAAACTATTTACGGTAGTTGACTAAATTTGGTGGTTGGATTCTTGATTTTATTTTCAGGAATTCTGCACATTAATTCTATAACGTCACGGTCGTACACACAGGTCCGTGGACTTTCGTGGCGGGGGAAGTTCCTTTACATAAACCAAAAAGTTTAGCGATCTTGCCACCGTGCGTAATCACGCACTAGTCGAGTAGGAAAAAGTTTGAAAACGTGAACACGTTTTCTAGCTTTAAAGTCGGAGTGACACTGACAAAACCAGAATCTTGATGTAGTTCACTGCAGATGTGCAATCTTTAAAAAAATGCTGTTTGCGACATTAAGAGATAAATATATAATTTGTTCAGTATTCCCAAAATCGAGATTCATTAAGTTCGTTAAATTTCTGGCATTCCAATTCAAACATAATTATAAATATTAACATATCTCGTTGAATTATTTCAATTTTATCATATTTTCGAAAGTCCACATCATTAAATTTATTTCTAATCTTATAATGTTTAAGCTTTACTGTGTGTATATTACTTTGATTAAGTTTAAAAATGCATCCATATTTTGTAAAATAGATGTTGGAAATATTGATTTTATCGCGTCCAAATGTCAAATTAAACCGCCACGACTCTACTATTACGCCCCCTAGTTGCAATTTTTGAATTAACCAGAAGCTTCAATATGGAAAGTTCCCCCTCTACGAGAGTCCCTGTATAAATTGTGTAATTGTCATGTCGAATTTTGAAATAAAAGTAATTGAATAATTTTATTTTTCACATAAGTTCAGAGAACAATGACAATTATTATGGTAGTTAAGTATCCAAATTCTTTAAAATTAGTCCGCAATGGCGTACAAAATAGTGAAAATTATGAACATTTTTTTCAGAATGTAAAAATGTTGAAGTCACTTTTATTATAGTTCAAGAAATATCATGCTTGATATGATTAAGTTTTTCAGATACTATAATCAGATAATATATATATAAATATAAAACAGATAATAAAAATCTAAGAAATATAATTTTTGGATATAAAGCACTTTTAATTTGAACATTACATTTTAATTTTTTTAATCTTGAATATTTGTAATCAAACGAGATTATGTATCATGCTTATTTAAATTTTATTAGGATGGATACTCAAATGTACGAGAAAAATTTGTTTTAAGTTTTGTTTAATTAATTAATTTATTATCTTTTAATATTCCTTACATAAAACGTACATAAATATATAGTATGTATTTTAAATCTGAAAAATGTCGAAGTTACTTTCTTGGTATTTGCACAAGTAATATTTCGAAGGATGAAATTGTCGAATATAAATCTTACATATAATAATGTATAATAATAATTACAGGCAGCATACAATTCTACGCATTATTGCCTAATTGCTCGTAGATCGACCTTGGCTTTTAAGTTGTTTAACAAACTGAATCGTCGTTTGAAGCAGCGAATGCATCAAAATCAAAATTTTCAGAAACTGAAACAAAAATAAAAATGTCAGAACCGTAAGAATGAAAAATAAGAGACGTGAACAGATGACACCAATCTCTAGATTGAAATATTCCTGGTCGAAAAGAGTAATATCCGAAGCTAAAAAATCCAAAGCTTCTTTAATAGTCTGAGGTGGTCGAACATCAAGTGATATTTGCATTGTCCTCTTTAAATCAAAGTGCTTCAGAAGATAAGAAATTACTTTTTCTTCGCTGGGAGCATCATCTAGAAATTGTGCTTCATTGACATACTTATAAAAATATCCACTCAACGATAACCCAGATTTTTCTTCGTACTTCCCACCCCTCAAATAATTCAGAAACGATTTCTGAATTTCTGAACTCCAATAAAAATCAAGCAATGCCTCTTTCATTTCCTCATAGGTTCCATAACCACGAGTATTCAACCAATTCCGAGCATCCTCGACGAGTGATTGAATGAAATAATATTTCTTGGTGTATGCATCCAACTTTTCTTCGGCTGCAATGTGCTCGAAATTTTTAATAAAACTTTTTGGATGGGTTGAATTTAATCTTCCGGAGAATTTCAAAGTATCGAAAGGATTGAATTTCTGGTAATGTGGAATTTCATGGAGTGTGTAATTGTTTTGAATGTTGATAAGTTCTGAAGATTTAGAATTACCAACAAAAAATGAAGGAATGTACGAAAAAAATAAACCGAGGCTAAGACCTATCATAAATATGACAACAAACTCATCGAGTGTTTTGATAGAAACTTCATTTTTACTTTTGCGAGAGGATTTCCTTGACTTTTTAGAGACAGGAGTCGATTTAATTTCTTCACGAGCAGTACTTTTCAAAGCATCAATCTTCTTTAAAACATTCAAAGCTTCTTCTTGGGTTTTCACTGATTGAAGATCAAATGCAGTTTTTACTTCCTCGTTAAAATCAAAGTGTTGGAGAAGATCTGAAATCAGTTCTTCATTGGAGAAAGTTGTCTCCAAGAATTGTGCCCAATTGAAGTACTTTAAAAAATATTCTGTCATCGACAACCCACAGTTTTCGTCGTATCTTCCTACTTCCAGATGATCTAGAAAAGATTGTTCTTTATTTGGACTCCAGTAGAAGTTTAAAAAATCATTTTTCATCTCCTCGTAACTTCCGAATCGACAATAATTCTTTAACCACATTTCAGCATCATCAACAAGTGATTCGATGAAAAAATATTGCTTTTCGCTTTCATTTAATTTATCCTCAATTGATATTTTATCAATAGTTTCGATGAAACTTATTGGATGTTGGATATCGTTGTGCCCGGAAAATTTAACTTTTTCGAAAGGATTAAACACTTCAGAAGTTTTAATATTTTCTTGAGACGTGAATGTAGAAGTCAGGTCTTCGACTTGGTCATTTTTCAAATCCTCAAAATTGTTCATTGCTTCTCGAATTTTTTCTGTATAGTAATCCTCGGCGAAGTGGTCATAATTGAGCTCCTCCAGGCTTTGATCGTTCTTAGACCTCTTTAGCAGTGTAGAAGAAGACATCCCGTATAAGTATTCTTCAATTATGGCTGTAGAATCTGTAAAAGAAACAAGAAAATGTATATTTGAATTTTAAAAACGAAAATATAAAAATGATGAATTAGTTTTAACCTATTTTAGAGTAGTCCAAAATCATTGTAGAATCATTCTAAATAGCGCAACTTATCACAGTTGCTACAGGCCAGGGAATTTGAGAAAATCAGGAAATTGAAAACTGGTGAAGACTTCTGAACTTTTCAGAACGGCAAAAGTACCAAACAGAAACTTAAAAAAAAATTACATAATTTGGGTTTTTAAAGTTTTTGTTGGTTTAAAAAATGTACTTTCAAATGAAGTTGACCTTTTCTTAGTATTTAGTCGAGAGTCGATAAGTAAATTACTCCTGAAATCTGGTGTATACTCTCTACAATCCCCCCCTTACCAGAAAAATATTATAGAAAATTCAGTATAGATCTATAATGATTTTCTTATGATTTTAATGCGATTCTGGAAAAAGCATTATAGAAAATCTTCATAAGAGAATCAATATATAAATAAATAATGTTAAGATATTGTATAAACGATGGATTTATTTATTTAAAGATTCATATTCAAATTTCAGAGAACTTTTTAGAGCATTGAAAGATTTCAAGACGTTTTTAGTGAACTTTGGAAATTAAATTAAATTTTCAGGGATCTCAATGAATTTCAAAGATTTTTAAAGAGATTTTTAGGTTTTTCCTAGAGAACTTCTATAAATAAGTTCAATCCAATTTATATTCTAGGGATTTTAAATAATTTATACTTTGCCGAATAAATTAAATTTATTTTACCTTATTTCGACGGATTCCAACAATTATGCAAGAAAGGATTCCAAAAGGTTTTCGCATGGATTTCAATCAAATTTTTCAAGATTTTAAAGATATCAAGAGAATTCCTGACATTTTCACTTTGTGAACTCTATTTGTACAGAATCGCTATTTTTCTGTACTTTAATGAGATTATGGGTTATCTTTATCTAAATCGTTGATTTGTAGTTTCTAATCCCTCGTATTTTGTCGAAAATTCAATAATTTTGGTAAAAATTCATTTTTTTTAGGTGGAAAATTCGTCTATTTTGGTAGACATTGTATTTTTTTAAAATTAAAAATCACATCTATTTAGTTGAAAATTTATCTGCTTGGTTTGGACGTTCAACTAATTTGTTGAAAGTTCGTCTTTTTTGTCTGAATTCAACTGATTTTTCTTTTAAAAAAATCTTTTTTTTAGTTCAAATAGCAACTATTACATTTTTCGTTAAGAATTCCTTTTTTTTTTGATAAATAATCAACTACTTTGCTAAAATTGGGACTACTTGCTTAAAAAAATATTTTTTTATAACTGATCCATTTATTTAAAAAAAAATTTCCATACTATTCCATGCTTCGTAAAAATGGTATCTTCTTTGATAACAAATAAACCTACTTAGTTCAAAATTTCTTTTTTTGTTTGTAGAAAATGATTTTTTTTTAATGAAAATTTAAATATTTTCATTTAAGCGCATAATTTATTTGCTTCAGGTGAAAATTCAACTATTTTGTTGAAAATTTGCCTTTTTTATGGAAAAGTAATCTGCTTCATTGAAAATTGATATTTTTGGCGAAAAATTTATATCTTTGGTTGAAAATTAATTTGCTTTTTAAATTGAAAACTGTTTTTTTTTTTAACTGAAACTTTTTTATATAAACTTTTTCATAGAAATTTAATCTTTTTGGTTAAAAAGTCATCTGTTTGGTTGCAAATAAAACTATTTAGTTAAAAAATTAATTTTTTCACTGAAAATTTAACTATTCTATTGTAAGTTAAAAATCGATCTGTTTTAGGTGAAATTTAAACAATTTTTGTTGCAAATTCTGATTTTTTTTAAATCTGAAGCAATCTTATTTGTTAAAACTTAATTTTTCGATTGAAAATTAGTTGTTTTAAATTAAAAAAGAATTTTTTAACAGAAAATGTGACTGTTCTTTTATTGTCGAAAATGTATCTGTTTTATGTAAAAATTTAACCATTTTTTTTTAATATTCGTTTTTTTGGTATTAAAGTTATCTCATTAGTTAAAAATGTTATCTTTTTGGTAAAAAATTTACTTCCTTGGTTGAAAATTTTACCTTTTTTTTAGTAGAAAATTTATTTAAATATTCTGTTAAAAATCAATGTTAACTGAATGGCAACTGAAGATGTAACTATTCTATTTTTGCTTTAAAGTTGATCTTTTTCATTGAAAACTCATAATTTTTATATGAAAATCAACTTCTTTGTTGACAATTTCTTTTTTTGGTTCGTAAATCGGTCTATATTTGTTGAGGATTCTCAACTGATTTATTCATAATTCGTATTTTTCTGGGTTTAATTATACTGTTTTTGGTTGAAAATTCAACTATTTTGCTGAAAATTCCTTTTTTTCTTAGCTGGAAAATGTTTTTTTAATTGCCTTCAGTTTCTAATGCATATTTATAAAATCTTTTAATTTAAAATTTCCCCATTGTAATCCGATTATTTAAAACTAAACAAAAATTAAATTTACAAGACAGTTCTGAATGTGTTTAAAATTAAACAATATTTTTATATAAGCTCT
This sequence comes from Druon quercuslanigerum, assembly GCA_010014905.2. NCBI lineage: Eukaryota > Metazoa > Arthropoda > Insecta > Hymenoptera > Cynipidae > Druon > Druon quercuslanigerum. Next base: position 19,146 of record JAAAKG020163911.1, read on the forward strand.
TTCAATTCAAATCCTTAGTATTTAAAGAAATGCGAAGATCTAATTGTAACTTTATAAAACATTTGTAATGATCAAATAATTAAAAATTAATGGATTCATAATTTAAACGTTTTTATTCAATTTCAAATCGAGTTCAAATATTGTTTCGCTCTAAAATATTCCAGTCAATACTTAGCAATATTTGACTCTTTATTTAAAATGAGCAATTATAAATCAAATATTCAAAAATAAACCATTTGAAACTGTTTTGTTTCAAATAAAAAGCCTTGACTTGTTAGAATTTCGGCGTGCTAAATTTAATCATTGAAAGTTATAGTTTAAATTCTATAATTTATTTAAATTTGTTATGTGTTATTGAAATTATTGAATTTTGATGTAAAAATAACAATAGCATTATTGTGGTTTTCAAACGGCTTAAAATAAAAATAATTAAATTTTTATTGGTTCTGTCTTGAAATGACTTTAAAATTATATAATTCTAAACATTTCAGAATTATTTTATTCATTCTTCAATTTAGATCATTAAAAATAATTACGTGGATTTATATTTTTTAATCAGAAATCTTTCAACTGTTAAATTTATAAAAGTTAATAATTTGCAAATTTGTATCTTATAAATTCAAATGAAAAAGTTTTAAGCTATAGGGGTTCAAATTTGTTTAATTTCAATAACCATGAACCGTTTTCTAAATTTTATAAGTGACAAGAACTTTCTTCATTTACAACGAAATTTGTTAATATTTTAGATCAATGGATTCGTCTCAAATTTAAGAGTCTTTTATAATATATATATTCTTGCATCTACTACGAATGATGTGAATACAAGAACTTTTTACATCGAAAAACCCAGTTTTTATATAGATTTTATAAGAATGATAAAAAAAATCTAATGATTATCTTTAGAATTTCTTGTGCCAGTTTTGATGCATTCAGCGGCGTAGCGAGGGGGGGGGGGGCTGGGGGACTCAAGCCCCCGCCGAAACTAAGCATTTATATTATTCAATTCCCTTTTCCCCCACGATTTTTCTAAACATATACCCGAGGCCCCCTCCGAAAAAAATCAAAGCCCCTCCCGAAAAAAACCGGGCTACGCCGCTGGATATATTAGTGGTTAAATTATTTTAAAAACATTCGAAATTGTTGAAACAAAACTTCCTGTTTGAGGAAGTATATAGGATTCTGAACAAATTTTAAAAATAATTTGTGTTGTTATTATAAATATTTATGAATAGATAAATTACTCAGAGCATTTTATTCAATTCCCTAAACTTTGATCCCGACATTCACTTCACATTTGGACATGAGTTTCTTTAAAATAATGTAATAAAGGAATTTGCATCTGAAACATGGCAATATAGAAATACTGGTTATAATTTTGAAAAAAAATCATAACAGTAACAAAATATGCAACAGAGTTTAATCCTTTTTATTATTCATAATTTTCTCGATAATTAAATTCCGCAAATTGAAATTCAAAATAAATTAAAAATCATTTAGGCTAAATTTTACATTGCAGCTTCATTTCACTGGTCTTCGGATTAGTTTATGTGTGTATTTGTTTGTTACATGCAGGTTACATTCATAAAAAAATCACTTAATTAGGCAATATAGATTACTTAAATGAGTTATATAAGTTAAACGTATACAAAAAATAGTTGCTTTTAGGTTACGTTTGTGTCGCATATCTAACATGTAACCAATATGCAACATAAATTTTGTTTTCGCCCAGTGATATATTTTAGAATTTTCATATCCCAATGACTAAATTATAAAAAAGGACTATTAGAAGTAAATATTTAATACATGAAGTCCTATTAACCTTTTTTCGATTTTCTTAAATCAATCTTCGCCGTTTGTTTTTCTTTAAATTTTCCTAATTATCTTACAGTAAATATTAATGAATTTTCTAAGGAAATATAATTAAAAACAATATTTTACCTGATTTATATCATTTACTCCATCATGGATAAAATTGCTCCGAAATTTGCGAAATAGTCAACTAGTGGGCCTGCATACTTTCCTGCGCGTCTTTCTCATGCTCAACAAGAACTGTCAATTCCGATGAATTTCAGGCATAATAGGGCAGGTCAAGAAAGTTACACCTTTTTGAGCTGCACTCTGCAGGTATGAAGGTATGAACCATACAGCCAGGGCCCAGATTTTGTGGCGTTTAAATATTTTTAAATGTTCAAAAAAGCTATCAACTACTATTCTATCAGTTATTTAATATTTTTTATTAAATTAAAATTTATTTGCTTTAAATTTAAATTTATTTGTCTTCTAGCAATCGAGAACAATGCACATGAGCACTATGTTCAACATTTTTCTAAATAATGTACTGTATAATGTAATGTATATATTTTCAAAATTGGCAGTCTTTTGTTAGGAATATTGGAATAAAATTTGGTTACTGTTGTCCGACATGAAATGTAAATAATTTGTGAAATAAGAGCCGACAGCTTAGATTTTAGAGGGAAATTATAATTGTTCAAATTCAATAAATTTGGTTAAATAACGGTCTTCCGGTAGAGGAATTGGGTGAATTAGAATTGTTTTAATTTTACTCAATTTTTATGATTCAATCAATTATTTAAAACGGCAGTTTTCCGGTAGGGGTATTAGGATGAAATTTTGTTTTGTGTTGCCCAGCATCAAGTACAAGTAATTTATGAGACAATTTTAATAATTTCAGATCGAGAGCATTTGCAATTTAAAAATTTAAAAGTTTAATTTCATGAATAATTTAGAATAAAAATGTTTGGTATTAAACAATTTTGAATTTCAATCATTCAAAATTATTTTACTTCATAATGAAATCTTTAAATTTATAACGAATTTTAATTAAAATAACCCAATATTAATGCACTTTAAATTTAAATATAAAAATTGGACGATTTCAAGCTAAACGTTTTAATATATGAGGTTTTTTTTTATTTGGAGGGTTCAAAATTAATATTTTTTTTATTAACCTTTAGAGGGCCGGAAAACCAATATTTTGGCTTACCAGATAAACTTTTTTATTTTTTATTTTTAGATTGAAATATTCATTTTTGTAACATTATTACGGGTTTTCATTGTAATTTAAGTTGAATTGATCCTTCCGAACCCCCTTTTAACTACCCCATACCCCTTAAATTTACTATTCCAACTTTGTAAAAACCGGGTCTTGTTTCGTTTGCATGAGATTATAATTACAAACAAATATTGTTACGTCAATGTCCAATATATTTACTGTGATATTTTTATGATAAAAAAAGCTTATCTGTTTTTAGTTTTCACCCCATTTTAGTGATTGTTTTTTGAATTTACGGTATTTTTGACATCACATTTGAAGTCAGCGTCGAAAAAAATATCTAAACACCCCTTAAACAATCCCTTAAATTTGATTAACCACCATATAGAATTGTTAAGACAATTAATTGCATGTACCATTAACCTTATATAATGTTTATATGATGAAACAAGCTTATATACTATTGAAAAAACAATTTTGTTCGAATTCGGAAATTTTAACGTTGGCCGTTCCGTACAGGAGCGGGAAGTCAATATATTGCCCCCCCCCCCCTGATCGAGACTTTATCTATGATCAATCAATGATATAAGATACCTTTTAGGCCAGTTTTCTCAGGTCGAGTTTCCTCCCAAATTGCCGGCCCTCTAAAGGTTAATAACATTAAACATTTAAATTTTATATTTGATCATATATCCACTTTTTTTAATTGATGTTTTTATCTTCTTAACAAATGTATGTACACTCAATTTCCAGTTAAGTCAAAGATCAGTTATGTCAACGACCAGATATATCAAAACGCACCGCCCAGTTATTTCACATTTTACATCCCCTCCACTTACCAACATGTGACACTTCGCAGCCGAGACACAGATACACGGCACACGTATAAAGCGCACTCGTTCATCTTCTCCGTCCCAATAGACAAACCGAACTGTTTTCATTTCAACTGTTTTGACTTAACTGGAAGTTAAGTGTATATGTATATTTATATAAAAACTTGATTTTATATTTACCTTTTTTTTTTTAATTGTTAGAAGCAAACAATAAGGCAATAGAAGATGAAAGCTGATCGTCATTTTTGTTGTAGAACCTGGAGTAACATTTGGTTCATTGATAAAAACACATTTTTTTCGCAAAGATCAAATATTGTTCTCTATTTTTGTTCTTCTTTCTGCTATTTCATGAAATCTTTTAAATTAGCGTGGCCCCCTTCTTTTATAGTTGACGGAAACTCCCAACAGGTTCTGCAATTTAAAAGACATTTTTCAGAATTTTTGCACGTTGCACTACCACTACTTAGTATGGTTGCCAACCGTTTTGTAGTTTTCTTTTTTTGTTTAATTTGAACAAACATTTTAAATAATAAACGTTCTTTCAATGTTTATGTTGTATGAATTCAAAGTCGATGAATCAGCTGTAGAAAGTAAATAATAAGAATCAAATTATGTATATTTAAAAGAACTTATACAAATTATTTCATAACAGAAAAAAATATGTGAATTCTACCAAATTTGTGGCTCCCACTTTATTTGGCTTTAATTTTTTGCACAAAGCAAGGAAAATATTTTATAATTATCCTGTAAAGCTTCTGTGATTCTAAAGAAATTTACCTTTAAAGTGGACACCAAAACATTTTTTAAAATTTTGTTATATTAGATGTTATTTAAAATAAATAAAAACAATCTGCGCTTTTTTTGCAATACCTTTCTATAAAATTGATACAATGACTTCTTCCTGGGCTAATTTTTTTTAGAATTTTGTTAGATAGATTTCGTTTTTTTTTAGTATTTTTAAAAATATGCATTATGACGCACAGTGGGAAAAAGCACCTTTTTGGACCAAAATCGACCGAAAGTAACTGCGTATATTTTATTTCAGTTAAACAGAAATCTGTTATGTAACAGCAAAGTTACAACTTTTTGTTGCTAAACTTTTCCGTGATACCATTTCTTCTAAGACTATTTAATTCATTAAAAAAAGGTCATAAATCAGCGTAATAACTAACTAAAAATAATTTTTAGTGGGTTAGAGTAAGAACACAAACTTTTAATAATGTTATAAACAAATTAATTATCAAAAGTCTTTTTTTCGCGATTCGCAATAAGTAGCTAACTTTAACCCATAGATTTTATATAAAGTATCACAGATGATAATTTCGCTTACAATAAGTTAAGAGCAGCTAATGATTGCCAATTATTTATGCAATTTTTATAAACAAATGCAAAGTTTGACATTTTTTTTATGAAAATGCTTCTTTTTTTTTGCGAAATCAACTAAAAATGCTTTGACAAAGACTTATTTCTATCATGTTTTTCATACTGACCAAAAATTGTTAATTGCTTAACAATTTTTATAAACAAATTCACATTTTAACCATTTTTTCATGAATAGGATTGATTTTTTTTTGCGAAATTAACTTGAAATGTGTTGCCAAAGACACCTTGCTGGTACATTTTTGATAGTGACCAAAAAGTGTTAAGTATTGAAACCATTTTTATAAACGCATGCAGATTTTTACGATTTTTTTATTAATAGGCTTGATTTTTTTTGCTGAACTAATTCGAAATGTCTTGCAAAAGACTTTTTGCTATCATATTTTCAACAGTGAAAGAAACTGATAATTATTGCAACAAATTTTATAAACAATTGCACATTTCGACCATTTTTTTCATGAATAGATTTGATTTTTTTCGGAATCAATGCGAAATGTCTTGCAAAAGACTCTTTGCTGACATATTTTCTATAGTGACCTTGTATGCATTATGGGGATGTTACTCAATCGGACTTTGCATGTGCATTTTTTCATAAAAATTGTTTAAATATTTGCGTGTAATAATAATATAGATGCTGATAATAAAGTTTCTTCTCCTCCATCTAAACGCATTCGTTCAGAAAGTAATTGAAATTAATAAAAAATTAATACTTTTTACATTTAACTTTACATTTTTAATCTGTCGAATACAAATAAAGTTTTCTGTATGACTACTTTCAAATTTCAAGATAATAATGTTGATTGCGGATTCCTTGGTAATACGAAATACTCAATTTCGAATGTTTTTAAATCTTTCAGAGTTTGAGCAATCATAAAACAGTTTAAACATTTTTTAAACGAAAAAAAGATTACCATTCCGGCTGTATGTATGCAAAAACATTCAATATTAACATTGACTTTTCAAACTCTTTTTGAATGAATTTCATTCAAAAACAGATTTCATAAGAATATTAAAAAAAAATAGTAAATGAGATACTTTTCCCAATATGTATGGTTTTAAGATTCCAAAATTAATGTTTAATACTCTGATTTCTAAATTGTACAGTTTTGTAAAACTTAAATTTGTAATCAAAATTGTTCTGTATATTTAAATATTAAAGCATTGAATTTAAATTCTTCCAATTTAAACAGAGTTTTGTTTCCTACCTCGTAAAAATCTGTTTTACACAAACGGAATTATTCTATTGGAACATTACGTAAAGTTTGTCGCAAGAGGATAGTGTTCGCTTCAAATGATTCTTTTTGAGACTCAAGAGCTTAAGAGGAATTTCCATTTATGTCAAAAAACATCCTTTTGACACATGGGGATTAAAGCTTAGAGATTCATAAGTAGATGAAAGTAAAAAACTGGTAACCTATGATTTTGAAGGTCATTTAAAATGAAAAAAATTTTTAATGAAAGTTGTGATCTTTAAAAGTTAAAACGTCGCTGTCAGGGTTTTTCAATTACAAACAAACTTTTTTGTATTTGGAGATATGGCAGCACATGTTGAAGTAAAACACAATTTTAAGAAATATGATTATTTATTTTCTATTAACAATATTTGGTATTTTCGGTAATAAAATTAATTTATTGATATTTAATTTATTAATATCTACTTCTCTTAATATTAATTTAAACTTAAAATAGTTGCTTAAATATTATACAAAAATTAGCATTTTTCTTATTTAATCAAAATTTTTCGAAAACGTAATCGCGATGCAAAGAAGTTGAGTTACACGCTAAATCAAAATTTAATTAACCATCCATTTCAAAATATTAAAATATCTACTATAATCAATTTTCTGAATAATTTATCATTTAATCGAATTGAAAACTTATAGAAAGAATTAACTCTTTTTAAACAATATTTTCAATCCACTGAATTCTATTTATATTTGGCCACTATTCAATAGCAGATAATGAAACCAATATAATTAAAAAATTGAAATACATATTCCGCAGACACGAAATTCCAAGTAGATATTTGTTTGAGAACTAAACACAAATGTTAAAATACGCTGGTGATAAACATGGCCGTCAGAGATACATTAATTATGCCGAGTGTAATCACAGTTTTCAGACAGATATCCAAAAAATAATTAAAAACTGGTATGTTTGCTAAAGTAAGCACCACGAATTCAGCAACAATAACGCAAAGTGCAACACTCAAACTGATCATGATATCAATTCTGTATTTGTAGAAAAAAGAATTTTTGAAAGTTTCTGCATTTGCTAAAATATCCAAAGCTTCTTCGCGGGTCTTCACTGGCCGAACTTTAAGTGCAAGCCGTATTTTCAACTTGAAATGAAAGTGATTCAGAAGATAAGAAATTACTTTTTCCTCGCTGGGAGCATTTTCCAGAAATTTCGCTTCATTAGCATACTTTAGAAAATATTTATTCAGCGACAATCCGGATTCTTCGTCGTACTTCCCATTTATTAAATAATCCAAAAACGATTTCTGAATTTCTGGACTCCAATAAAATTCAAGCAAGGCCTCTTTCATTTCTTCATAAGTTCCATAACCACGAACATTTAACCAATCCTGAGCATCCTCGACGAGTGAATGAATGAAATAATATTTCTTGGCGTTCAAATCAAAATTTTCTTCCGCTGCAATGTGTTCGAAATTTTGAATAAAACTTTTTGGATGGATTGAATTATGTCTTCCGGAGAATTTCAAAGTTTCGAAAGGGTTGAATTTTTGAAAGTGTGGAATCTCCGTGTATGTATTATTATACTGCTTGATCATATTTGCAATTGTCTGATTATCCTCAGCAGAAATATCGTCAGGAAAAAAAACCCTGACAATACTACATTCTGCGTATAAAGCGATTAAAAATGTCAGGATAATTACCGGGAATGTTAGTTCGCCTCGCCGTATTCTATGCAAATCCGGTATAAACGAAAACGTATTTTTACGCTTTTTGTAGGAGTCTGATTTTCTTGAACTTTTTGTGAAGGGGGATTCAACCTTCTTTAAAACATTCAAAGCTTCTTCGAGGGTTTTCACTGATTGAAGCTGCAGTCGAGTTTCTACCTCCTCGTTAAAATCAAAGTGTTGGAGAAGATCTGAAATCAGTTCATCATTGGAGAAAGTTTTCTCCAAGAATTTCGCCCCGTTGAAGTACTTTAAAAAATATTCTGTCATCGACAACCCACAGTTTTTGTCGTATTTTCCTACTTCCAGATGATCTAGAAAAGATTGTTCTTTATTTGGACTCCAGTAGAACTTTAAAAAATTATTTTTCATCTCCTCGTAACTTCCAAATTGACGATTCTTCGACCATATTTCAGCATCATCAACAAGTGAGTCGATGAAATAAAATTGCTTTTCGCTTTCATTCAGATTAGCCTCAACTGCTATTTTTTCAAATGTTTCAATAAAATATTTTGGATGTTGGGTATCATTTTGGCCAGAAAATTTAACATTTTTGAAAGGATTGAGTTTCGTCGAGGGTTCATTATTTTCTTTGTGTTGGGAAATGGAGGCAATTTCTTCCACTTGGTCGTTTTTCAAATTCTCAAAATTTAGTATCGCTTCCTGAATTTTTTCTGTATAATCGACCTCCTCCTTATTTTTGGCGATCCAGGGCATCCTGCTCGATTATGAAGGAAGAATTTGATGTGTCCTCTAATTGTCAGGCAATCTGAAAATTAAAATAGTAAGATATATTTTACTGTATTTTAATAAAAGAAACGTATTTTTACGTGATTTAATTTAAACTTTACAACTACTATGTTTTTATGAAACACTTGTTTTTTTGAAAAAGTATAATAATAAATATTGAAAATTAAGATAATCATATAATAATTTCGAGTAAAACTAAATAATAAAAATAAGGTTCTTAAAAAACCTTAAAGAAAATGAAATTAGAAAATAAATATTTGGTTGATATTTTTATTTTATTTTTGAAATTATTTTCGCCTCCAAATTATAATTTTCCTACAATGTTTTTTTTCTTTCTCAACTGAACATTTTATTTAAATGAAAATTTAACAATTTTGTTAAAGATTTGTTTTATAGAATTGAAATTTACATCTTTTGGTAAAAATGTAATCTTTTTTTTATTAAGATTGCAACTGTTTGCTTTTAAATTAAAATCTTTTTGATTTCAGATAAAAATACTTCTAGGTGGAAGTGACACTGCTTTCTTAAAAATTATGTACTTCTTTGTTTGAGAATTCATAATTTTAGTTCAAAATACACCTCTTTGTTTGAAAATGTAATTATTTGCTTGATAATTGAGGTGCCGGATGCAAAAAGGAGATATAGAATTATTTTGCTGGAGTGGGGAGGCCCCTGAGCTCCTGAAAA
>JAAAKG020163922.1:0-28730 GCA_010014905.2 Druon quercuslanigerum
GGGGGCCCGCCCTCCGCCTGGCCCCCTCCCCTTCTTTTTTTCTCCTTTCCCCCCCCCCCCCCCGGGGGCGGCGGGGGGGGGGGGGGGGGGGGGGGGGGGGGTTCACCTTGCAACTGGTCTCAGAAATAATATTATTTAAACCCCTACTTCTTTCCAAAGTCTCACGGAGGAGGACGGGGAGGCATCCCTGTGATTGATCACAGAAATAATGTTATTCAAATCTCTAACCCTTTCCAACGTATCGTGGGTAGAAGGCACCCTTGCGACTGTTGACAGAAATAGTGTTAATAAAACCCTTAATTCTAACCAAAGTCTTACGGAGGGGGCGGGTCACCCCTGTGCTTAGGCGCAGAAATACTGTTATTGAAATTGCTGCCCCTTTCCCAAAGAATCGTGTGTGGGAGGCACCACTACATCTTTCCAAATTCTCACGGATGGGGAGGGGGAGGCATCCCTGTGACTGGTCGCAGAAATACTCTTACTCAAATTCCTACTCCTTTCCAAAGAATGACGGAGGGGGAGGTACCCCTGCTACGGGCCACATAAATAATTTTCTTCAAACCAGTAGCCATTTTTTACGTCTCATTGGGGGGAGGGGGCAGTTATGTGGCAGTTCGGAGAAATAGCGTTGTTCAAACAATGAACCCTTTCGAACGTCTCGTTCAAGGAATGCACCTCTGTGGCTGGTGACAGAAATAATGTTCAAATCCCTTCACTTTTTGAACGTCATTAATTTAAATATTTTAGAAAAAGAAAATTCAAATATAAAAAAAAAATTTATTTTTTAAGTCTTTTTTACTTTTCTGGACATAAATAATATTTTTTTTATTTGATTGGAAATTGCCAATGAATAATATTGTGAACATTCCCGCAACTTTTAGTGGGATGACATGGGCATACAAAAAGTAGCCGAGTACCTACAAAAATTCAACAAATGAAATGACGGTTACGTAGAAAAAAGTCAATGTTCGAGCTAAGAGATTTAAAAAATATTATTATTAAATAAATATTTGTTTATATTGCTAAATAAGAGAGACTTTACTTTTCAGGTTACCATCCTATGACTGTGTGACAGTATGTCTGTGTGTTAACATTATGGTGTAGCCGCACTGACTTCTAAAGTATAATTCTAAAACAGAACAAAAGAGATTTTATAGTAAACCCCTACTTCTTTATTTGCTTTAATCTTTTTTATAGCTTCCAACTGAACTATTTTTATGCTAGCAGATGATTGCAAGTGCTTGAAATTTAAAAATTTTTCATTTGTAGCCTACCAACCTTTTTAGAATTTCAAGGATTAAATCATTCTATAGTTTGCAGGTATAAAAAATCTTCTTAAAGCGGCTCAAAAACTTTCCAATATAAAGTCTAAGTTAAAACTGTAGCAGTTTGAACAATTTTAAAACAATTAAATTTACGTCATCTCGAAAAAAATTAAAAATTAAAACAAAGGGGTAGTGTTTGACCATCATTATTATAGTCACTAGTCACAAGAGTGGTTTCCCTTAACAAGATGATGAAAAGGGTTTTTACGAAATTTATTAATGTCAATCACTTTAACTTCTTATAGGAAGGGACACCCCTTTATTTGGTGACAGACATAATGTTAGACAGATCTCTTCCTTTTTCTAAAGTCTCGTCAAGGGCGGAAGGTCATCCCCAGGACTAGTCACAGGAATAATGTTAATCAAATACCTTCCCCTAGTATAACTTTTATTAACTTAACAGTATGTTTTCAAATATAAAATGGAACAACATGCATACATAGCGGAAGAAAAATGTATCCTCGTATGCAATAGCTTTGAGGATATTGCTATTCAGATCTTCCATGAGCAAATTGGCAACCGAAACTTATGTAGGAGATTCCATCGGTACTTCAAAAGTTTGCCTAAAGAATCTATTGATAAAAACGTACTATAAATTCTCTAAACAAAACTAAAGAATTCTTGTCGATACTGTGACCATTTTTCCTTTATATTCGCAATAACAGTAAGAACGTATTTGCTGAAAGGTGGTTGGAGGAGTTTACGGGATTTTTGTGGAAGGTGTGACTGAAATGTAAAGGTAAAAGCCTAGGAGAAATTAAACAGCAAGCAATGGATGTTAAGGGTAACACGAAATAAAAATAAGATAATAGATACGATAGTCTCTATCGATCACGATTTGTCGAAGAAGGAAACAGATGTGTAGCGAATTCTGATCAACAGAGCTAGGAGAGAGAGCGGAGTGAAGAGAGAGCGGCTAAGGAAGGGTACATGAAAAAAAATTAGATGAGAAAATGTTAATTTAAAATAACTAGAAAGAGATGTTAAAGTCCAGGAGGCGAACAGAATAAAGAAAAAATGAATGGATACTGAAGGAATTACAACTAGTAAACCAGAGAGGCTACATTTCTAAAGATCTTGCGGACCCTATTCTTTAGGATCTAAACTAGGGAGCGCTTTTTTCAGAAAAATAGCAAAGGCTCCTGTATTGTCAAGCGTACGATTTCTAATGCTCGTAAGCCTCAATGTGATCGTCGAGTCCAGGGGTAAATGGCACCAGGGTCAAGTTTATTACTTCTCAAGCTATTCGTTGGACTGTGATAGGATCAGACAAAATAAAACAATACCAAAAACACTGAGAGCCTTGTTTCTTGTTTCCTGAACAGTAGTAAAGAGACCGTAAAGTGCGTCTCTCAAATAACAGGAAAGGTTCCCCACAGGTGGCAGTAACTGCAGAATCTACGTCTGGAGCAGCTCCTAAGGCTCATGGTATAGGTATAAAATGACAGAAGGCCGTTAATATCTAAAGAGATTGATGCGACATCCAGCGAGTGGTGCGCACCCAGATTCAAGGATGTGTTCATTAGGTAGACGGCCATGGTAGTCGAGCCCGCAGACATCTGGTTTATTTTTAAATAGGGATTAGGCCTGAATTTCAAGAAGAAGGAATAGCTGCAAAGGTATCGCAGAGTAACCGTACTGATTCCCGGCACCGCCGAGCTTCCCACGATCCTCCAAGGGCACCTGAGAACTCTAAAAACTGATTCGTGGTGGGTGTAATATGGTAGATAGGGATTCAGGTCAAAGGGAAGAAGCTGCATACAAAATAAGTAATCTGTTGTTCCCACTAAGCATAAGCATTTTTGGAAACAAACATTTAGACTTCCAAAATGGTGATCCAAGTCCTGATTTCTTGACACACAGAATGTTATATTGATTCTAGAAATTTGTACAAAACGAAGATAAGGCAAATAATAAAACGCGGGATATAATTTTAATTTTGCAAAATTTTCCAGACTATTCATTCCTTTTATAAATTGTAACGTTATGTTGAACAAACATGGTTATTAATTTTTTTCTTTTAAGCTGGCATATGCAATACAAATAAAATCTTTGAATATAAAATGTAATCTGAGATAGGCTAGATTAGAGGCAATATAATGCTGGATGTCATAACTTTTTGGTCTAATTAACAATCAAAATACATATCAGCGGCTGTTGCAGTAGTACCTATACTTTTTTCTTCAATTGGAAAAGATGAAGATTGATTATACTTTGGTCTTGTACATCGTGGCTAAGTCTATTCGTGAGTATAATAATATAATATACATTTTTTAAAACGTTTTGAAGCTGCCCTTAGCAATATTTCTATCAGTGCTTAACTGTGCAGATTGAACTGCAGATGCGCACAAATTGTACCTTCCCAACTGTGTGTGATGAAATTGGGCCTATGAAATTTATTACATTCTCCTCTATGTACGTCCTCCAAAAGTATACTTTCAAATTTGCCAGATTAAATTAAAACTTGCACAGATGGTATGCTTCCAGTTGTATAGGATTAAATTCATAAGTGCACATCTGTTACTTTTCCAACTGTGGAAGTTCACAGATGATACAGTTTTACATGTGCAAGATCAAATTTATACGTGCACATATGTTAACCTTCAAATTCAAAAAGTGCACAGATGGTGCAAGCCCAAATGTGCACGGCTTAACTTAGTTATACAGAAAAAATTTTGACGGGCGTTTTTTAGCGTCACACTCGCGCGCAATCAGAAAATTTTAAGCCTATTTTGTATCTTTCCGCCATTTGTGATAAATGTGCCTTTGTCAACGAAAGTGTGGTTATACTTTAAATACTGTTCAGAATGTTCCGAGTAGGAAAAATATCTTACTAAATAAGTTTTCACATATTCCCACAATTAACAATTGTACAAATTCGTTTGGCAATCTGCTAAGTACTAAATAGTCATTTTAATAAAAAAACACTACAAATAATAATGGAACGTTAGCCACAATGCTTTATGAAGAAAAAGCTAAAATAAATGGCAAAGCCAGGAAAGCCGGGATCAACAACTAGATAAGCGAAAAAAGAGACTTTAGCAATTCAGAGTTTTGAATCAACTTATAAGGTTAGTTGAAATTATTATAATTAGAAGATTTTTAGAAGTAAATGCTTAGTCAGTGGGCAAATAAGTTAATGATGTCCTAGATGGGTCTTCGGATCATTTCAAAAGATGTCTTTTGGAATATGTCTTTTTGACGGCTTAAAGATGTTGCTGGGAACGAGATTTGGCGTGCTAGGAACGCCTCATGGAAGTTTTTGGAATTTCATACAGAAAATTAGTTGAACTAGTAAAACTACAACTGATGCGATATAGTTATTTTCTGAAATCCTATTTTTCAGTATACGACAGAGCTCGATTATAAGCTAACGTATACGAGTAGGGATGGCGTATGCTTTATACTTTTCATAAAAAATTAATCCTCTATTTCCTCTTGCAGAAATAAGTTCACAGTCCAGTTGCAATTTGCCAAACACTTCCCGCCTAGGTAATTGTCCACCTTCTTCTTCTCTTCGCTCACCTCAGTCTCCTCACAAAACCGAGCTTGAGCCTCCTTTACATTCCACTGATCAGGTGCTTGGATATGGACTTGGACAGCTTGGACTTCTTCGGCTCATTCCCCACTCCAATCAGTACCGACAATTCGAATTTCGAAGATACACGTTTCATGCACCACTTCTGCGATTACAAAAGAAAGATGTCTATGTGGACTTGCCAACCACAGAACAAGTTGTATTGGCAACACTTCGTGGTGACGTGTTTGCAATTTTGGACTCAAGTGGTGCTCTTAATGGAATATATAGAAAACGTAGAAATAGATCCCGGGCAAAACTAAATATAGGAAGTGGCTTGATAACAGACATGACCTCAGACGAAACTAGGGAATGTCCAGTAGGCTGGCGCCGCAAAATAGAACTGAATTTTAAAATAGTAGTTGTAAAACAGGATTCCCTACTGCAAAGCCAATAGTTTTATTTGAAAAAGGTAAAACTTTTAGTCTTTGCAAAATCTGTCATCAGAAACAACGCTGTAGATATCAGAAATAAAGTAGCACTTTTATCCTCTGATATATTTTTTGTTTTCTCTTTTCTTTTAAGAACATGTAACCAGAGTTTGACGTGCTTAATTCCATGGTTCATGTTTAGTGACCTTATACTTTGACTATTCTGAGCAACAATTGGCATTAAAAAATCCTAAAAAAATCATTATTAGTTTTTAAAAATCACAATTACTATTTTTTCAGATATAGAGTTTTTTCAACGCCCTACAAAACAGACTTATGGTAAAAAAATGTTAAAAATGATACTTTATTTATATTTAAGAATAATTGTGTAGAGAAATGTTAGGTTTCAATACTTGTAGCTAAAAATTGGAAAATCTAAAACTAACATTCTCTTAGCAAATTTAACACGTAGGAACGATGCCGTGGATCGACTCGACTCGAGTGCGTGCGCGGCAATAAAAAATAGCTTATTTCTTTCCAAACAAAAAAAAAGGATTTGGCTCAAATTTTGACAAATTTTTCCTTAAGCATTAAGGAACAACTTTGCCTCTGGAAGTTTTGCGTCCGCAAAACATCCCTGCTGACTTTTGCCTGTTAATGTCTGAGGAAACGATTCCTGGCACTAATAGTTTGCAAAAATTTTTATGTGGCAAATACAAAAAAAAATCTACGGTTAAAAAATAGTTGGTGGAACAGAAGCGGACTTTTCGCGAGTTTAATTTAAAAAGCCACTGTGTTCGGTACAGTGCAAATTTGCAGTTTTTAATTTTTAGCAAAAAAAAAAAATAATTATTTGACTCAAAAAATTTTTTAATAAAAGTTGTGCGGCTCAGATTTGGAAGATCATAGAAAACATTTATTTCAACAAATAATTTGTTTATAACTTTTCTTTTTTTTTTCTTATGTTAAAACGTCTTTAAGTAATGATACTCTCTGCAGATAAGGCGATTTTAACATTTTTCTTGTTATTTGCGAGCACCGGGAACGTCAGATATAAAAAATGGAAACTTGTTTCGTCATATTTGTTTATTTATAAAAACACTTAAAACTTTATTTAAAAGTCAGGCTCAGAAACTCTCTTAGCAATCTTATAATTTTGCTCAGTCAGGCGTGACTCAGCGCGTTGGTTGCGTTAGCTATCAGCATGCATCAAAATAAAACAAATAGTTTATCTGGCCCTAAATGTTGACCTTAGAAATATTTTGACCTTGAAAATCATTTGACCTTGAAAATCTCGACTTTGTAAAAAAAAAGTTAAAGGAAAATAAACTAATTATTTATTTAATGCGTCTGTTTTAATCGGTGCCTAAATGTGGTGGATCATTTATAGTACTTTCAAATTTTTTTACCTATTTCATCCTAAAACACACAAGAAATATATAAATTTTGTCACTCATTTTAAACAACTTATTATATCATTTTTTCTCAATCGAAAAGGTTTTATCTGAGTAAATGAAATACAAATATACACTTTAGATATGAAAGATAAGCTCAGATGTACAATATTGAGGGTCGTGAAATCTACAAGATAACAACTTCTTAGTAAAATCAAGTGACAAAAAACACATTAATTATATATTTCACTACAATTTTTCTCGGCTTGCGAAATATGAGAATGGTGTATACTTTGGTCTTACACTTAGCGCTTAATCATATCGGTAAGTATAATAATATAATACACGTTTTAGCCAAATTCTTAAGCTGCCGGCAAATATCTATTCGTCCCATTCAATCCGCATTCTATCCCAGGAGCAATTTTTTTTATTTAAATCGATAGCTGGATCAATATAAACGTTTCTTTACACATTGCAAAAAACTTTTAAAAATATCAAATCATCAACAATTAATCATAAATATAAAAACTTCGGCCTAAAACTTATTCTAAAGGTGTTAGAGAACGGCTTGTTTATAATAATAATAATAATAGCCCAGCAAAAATACGAACAAGTGACCAGTAAAAAAAAATTAATTCAGTCCTTCTAATTATGATAAAAAGTTTCAATAGTTAAAGCACTTAAATCAGGGTTGTGCAAAAAATAAAAAGCTTGCAGCTTTTTTCAGGTCGAATTTAAGCTATTAAATTAAAATAAATATTGAATAAGCAAATGATTATTTCAAGACGAGAATGATGCTATATAGTCAATAGTATATTTAATTAAGTCAATAAAATTCACTTATGACGAGCGCGAAAGTTCTCAATTTTTCTTTAATAGCTAAAATATAAAATTTGTTTGAATAAGAATCATTTTTATAAGTTATTTATCTTTTTGCTTTGGCACAGTTTTTTTTACATTTTTTCTTACGTTTAATTCGCTACAGTAATAGCATTATCAAAATTTGCAAGCTTTCAGCATTATTATTTCTCAAGTTATTATAAATTATATATTATTATATAAACTGATGCACAGCTTGGCTATTTATAGAGAGGGAGAGAGTAACAGTTTTTACTTTCAAAGCGTCATTAAATTATATTAGTCGTGCTTTTTAGAGACTCAGACTTGTCATTCGATATTATTTGTTGACTTTATAAACAAATTCTATGAAAAAATGCATTTAGTTTAGGACAATAAACGTGAGTACCAAAGGCCAACCTAATTAAATAATTTTTTAAAATTCCATTCGTACATACATACAGACAGATAGACAAACGTACAGACGCATTCGCAAAAATTTGTTTTTTGGATTCGGGTGTCTCAAAACGTGGACGTTTGACAAAAGCTAGAAAGATCAAATTTTATTGACCTTCTCCAATGAGAATGTAAAAATAAATTAGTTTGTCACGAATAATTTTATTATAGTTTTATTTAAGGTTTTATTCGTAAAAATAGCATTATAAACATACAGAAACTACATTTTTTGAAACCCCTCGCACGAAACGAAGAAAGAAAATTAAAAGAAAAGTTCTAATCAGTATGTGTGCGCGCAGCGGGTAGATTTTTTTTGAGTTTTAATGATGTTTCTCGAATTTAGAAGCGAAAACTACGAATCCTTTTAAATTGTTATTCGTAACAGATGTGTAGACCTTTTTTAAATGCACAATTTTTGTCTGATCATCTTTCAATTTTTCCACAGTTTTGCTACAACTTTGGTAATGTTTGGGTTTTTGAAAAAATGTATTAGAATAATTTGTTTTTCTTTTTCAAAATCATACAAATCCTTACAAAGAATTCTCAAATTTAAAAAAAAATTGTTTAAAACATTTTGAAAATGTGCTAACTTTTTGAATTTTTGTCCAAATTGGCTAGCTAACGAACTTGACCTTTAATGTAGGAAATTAAAAAAGGCTACTAAAGGGCAATCTGATAGAATAATTTTTTCAAAAGTTATTGTGACAACAGACGGAAATACAGACATAAAATCCTTACAGAAATATGTACAAACATACAGAAAGACCTACAGACAGATATACATAAAGAGATAAAGACATACATACATACAGACAGTCACATTCGTGAAAACCTGTTTTTCGGATTCCAGAGTCTCAAAACGTGGACATTTGACAAAAATTGGAAAGGGCACATTTCACATAAATCTAATACCTTCTCTGATGAGAATGTAATAAAATTAATCATCTGTTTTTTCTTGCAGAATTAAGTTCACAGTCCGTTTGGGATTGGCCTGATACTCCCCGTCCAGGTCATTCAAGATTTTCATCTTCTTCTCATCACGCACATCAGTCTACTTCCGCGCTCGAGGCCAATAGTGATCTACGTTTTAGGTCGAGGTCTTCAACTCCCAGCACTTCTTCTGTCATTACTCCTGCTTATCAGGTACTTGGATATGGACTTGGACAACTAGGACTTATTCGACTTGTTCCTCGTTTAAATCGGTATCGGCGATTCGAGTTTCGAAGATATACTTTTGATTCACCATTTTTAATGTTATTAAAGAAAGGTGTTCAAGCGAGCTTGCCAACCACAGAACAAATTGTATTGGCAACATCTGGTGGCGACGTGTTTGCAATTTTGGACACACGCGGTGTTCTTAGCGGAATATATAGTAAACGCAATGATTGGGCTAGGGTGAAAATAAACATAGAAAGCGGCTTGATTTCGCGCATGACCTCAGATGAAGTTAAGGAATGTCCAGTAGGTTACCTTCGCAAAATAGAACGAAATTTTAGAACAGTAGTAGTGAGGCAGGATTCTCTGCAGCTGAACCAGTGATTTAATTATCAAATATTATTGAATTATTACTGATGGGGTCATTTTAATAGATGCAAGCAAATATCTATGTTAAGAAGCCAGCTATACAAATAATTGTTTAGAAAAACGATGTTCAGTACAATGCGGTTGCTAGTAACTGTTCAAGGTTATTAGAATATCGATGTCGATTTAAAAAAATTCTAATCCTCATTTTTGACATCCGATTCGGAAGAAACGGAAATCGTTACCACGGAAAAGATATTTTTTAATTTGTAAGAGTGACCTTCAGCATATCAAAGTTCAGTGTGAAGGAATTGTCCAGAAGCTGTTTTGCTTTAACTTTGGAGGATTTATAGGTGACAAAAATGTTTGGGGTGCTTGTCTACGACGAGTCCCCTGTCCCCAATTTCAAGATAGTCAAGGTCTTCGGTCCCCAAGATTGCCCATAAATCCTCAAAAGTTCGAAGAAAACAGCTTCTAAATAATTTTTCAACGTTTAACCTTGAGTTTCTGAAGTTCAGTCTAACAAATCAAAAACTATCTTTTCGGGCGTAAAATTTTCTAGTCTTTTTGATTCCGCTGCCAAAACTCCGGGATAAAAAAGACTGTCTTCGACTTACAATT
This sequence comes from Druon quercuslanigerum, assembly GCA_010014905.2. Taxonomy (NCBI): domain Eukaryota; kingdom Metazoa; phylum Arthropoda; class Insecta; order Hymenoptera; family Cynipidae; genus Druon; species Druon quercuslanigerum. The sequence goes on from JAAAKG020163922.1 coordinate 10,103, forward strand.
CGTCTCGTTTTTCCTGACTGTTTTCAGGATAGAATTTCTTGCATTTGCGATAATTTTAGCTGCAATGAGAAGAATTCAGTTTTAAATACATTGAGGATTTAAAGCTCTTGCCAGTCTTAACGGCGAGGAAAAATCAATCGCAAAACGAAAAAAATAATATTAGGCTTTTTGCTACTTCCTAATCTATATTTTTATTAAAAAATAATTTAGTAAATTCCATCAAACGATTTGGCAAGGATAATCGACCAATTTTGTTCAATTGATTTTCGAGTCTGTTATATCGTCTATTATTGAGATTTAATAAAACCCATCAAAACTCAAGGTCACTTGGTTCTATTTTTTCAACCAGATCGGTATCTGTTAAAATAAGAGTTTTTTGCACTTCGTTCGATAATCTAAAAAAAACTTATCAAAACTAGATAAATGTTAAATGGAAAGGAGCGCAATGATTCGAGGAATTCTTAAATAGAAGCAAGTGCATTTAGTGTTCAGTTACGTTTGTTTTAATAATGCGACAAGAAACCAAAACCTTGTAAATCTCAATGTTATGAAAAATGACAAAGAAAAATAAAAATTTTTTTTCTCGGAATGCACCTAATTCCATCTTTTCACCATAAAATAGAAAATATTCTATGAATTTACAAAATAATTTATCACAACTTAGCAGATAATATTTCTCTCTCATTAATTTTTTTCCTAATTCTCATTTTAATACCTGAAATTAATCCTGCAATAATACCTTTATTATCGTTACGAAATACAATAAGAATTTCGGATTATTAAAGATAATCTCGGAAATATAAGCTTGATGGTCATATGATACATTAGATAAACATTTTTTAGTTAAATCATTAAACATTCGATCATATTTATTCTTTCTGTCCAAACTCTATTTGAGTGAGGCCAATTTAGTTACAAATCTAATTAAATTTTGTGTCAATCGTACATGAGTGGGTTTCAAAGTACTTGACTGAAAAGATTGTATCAACTCTGTTCGTGCAAACATGACACATCTGATTTTGTGCGTGCACCGATGGTATAGTTCTGACTGAGCACAATAAAATTTAGACATGTATAGATAAGATCCGGCTAACAGTGCACGTGTACAGACGTTATGTTTTCAACTGTTTGCGTTGAAATTTAAAGTGGTACAGGTGGCACCCTCGTATAACGCATAAACTGTACACGTCTAGTTTAACTGTACACGTAGCAGTTTTTGATATTTCAACGTATATGAGTTAGTGAATTAGAAACACAATCATCTTCTATTTCATCTTGCAGAATTGAGTTCACAGTTTGAATTGGTCTAATACTTCCACCCAGGTAATTGCCGATCTTCTTCTTCTCTTCGCTTATCTCAGTCCGCAGCCGAGCCCGAGCCCGAGCCTCCCCTACGTGTCAGGTCTAGGTCTCATCTTGCCAGGCCTGCTCTTTTCAGAACTCCTGCTGCTCAGGTACTTGGATATGAACTTGGACAACTTGGACTTATTCGACTTATTCCTCATTCCAATCAGTATCGGCGATTCGAGTTTCGAAGATACACTTTTGATTCACCACTTCTATGCCTAGAAAAAAAAGATGTCCAAACAAGACTACCGATCACAGTACAAATCGTATTATCAACATCTAATGGTGACGTTTTTGCGATATTGGAGACCAGCAGTATTCTTAGTGGAATATATAATAAACATGGAAATAGGAGCAGGGTGAAATTAAATACAGAAAGTGGCGTGATTACGGCAATGACCTCTGATGAAATTAGAGAATGTCCAGTAGGCTGGCGTCGCAGAATAAAAAAGAATTTCACAATAATCGTTGCGCACCAAGATTCTCTACAGCTAAACCAATAATTTATTTTCAGAAAATAAAATTTTTTTAAGTACTGTAAAAGTGGTATCTAACTTTAAAAAAAACTCTATCGATTTTGGAAATAAAATACTTTCTGGTTGTATCTGTTGGATGTTTAGTGACTTACTTGTATTTTTTGTGTACTTTTTCTTAAATCCAAACTAAGAGTTTTGATTTATACATATGGGTACTCTAACTCGGCTCTAGACTTAGATTTTATTTGGATTTTGTGTACACGTATCATCGTGTTCAGACTTTAATATTTTAATACCTTTTACATTTAACATCTTAATTAATTTCCAACTTTAATAAGCTCATAAGACTTACATACGAGCCGAATAGTTATGTAAGATTCAAACCATTATTGGAATTCCCTGACCTATTTTAAAATCTCGACCTTGTAAATCTACACATAATTTTAGCTTGTTACGAACTAAGTATTCTCTTTAACCCTTAAAATTTTTTAGTTTTATACTAAGAATTATGTCTTAAATTTTGCGGTTAAGTAATCCCTAGCCTCATTCTAAATATTTGGATGGTAGGCTACTGAACTACAGAGTACCGTTTAAATACTCTTTTTTATTTATGGGATTTTTTTAACTGTTTAAATGTAGTAAACAATAAAACCGATCTTAATGATTCCGTACACTTTGAGCTTATCTTTTTTACTGAGCTGCTTCTAACCAAAAAAGAAAAAGTACGTTTAAATACTTACCCTTTACTCGTTAATACATCCCAGTGAATTAAATGAGTATCGCAGAACAAGTTTTTATAATCTTTTTGATATTTAATTTTAAAAACTAATTCTCCTTGCCTAAATAAACTTTGTTAACCATTCTCCTGTGGCCCCGTTCTTAATTATATAATATTTTTATTGCATATTATAACTGGATTTTTATCAACTATTTTCCTTCAATTGCCCATCAAAGAAAATATATAATATTTATTAAACAGGACAAATTAGTCTGCCCAATTAATCTTTACACGACCCTATAATAAGATCTCTGTACGCTTGTCCGGGACAAGCTATTAGATTTTAGTTTGAGTTTAAAACTCTAAATTTTCATTTCTTGTTTGAATCCGGTGAGGAAAAATGAGAATTACCGAAGTAATCCTAATCGAATGCAGCTCCCTGTTAAATTGCGATATTTATTTTTGCTTGATGCGCCATGAAAGGGTTAAAATTTTAAAAAGGAATTTTAGGTGTAAAACTTTGCTTGGTCAGAGAAATGGCATGATTTCGGTAGCGACTGATACCATGCTGATTTGCTTGCAATCGCAACAAGATACAATTGGTCGAAATCGAGCCAGTCACGTGCTTAATTGTTTTAAGTTTAGAACATTCGCTATTTATTTCTTTATTTTGAATGGAATTTATTTTTGACGAAGTCCAGTTCTGAAACGAATAAAGAGTTAAGTGTTTCATCTCTATTTAGAATATACTAAACTTAAACCTTTTGTCATATCTGTAATTTTTTATGATGTTTTCAGTTTTGTTAAAATTTAGAATCGAAATGTTTTTGTCAAAGTTGCACCCTCCAGACATCCGCTTAGTACAAGGGCGGTTGGCCGAGGGTAGCTTTGACTAAACGGATATCGTGGTGAAGGGAAGAGATTGCGAACGCTTATATTTTTAACTTTTATCCTTTTAACTCATGGATACACAAAATTATCTCATGTTCCAAACAAGATGGACCTAAAATCTTAAATTTTAATAATCCAGCAAATTCGAAACATAAATTATTCTTTCATCCTTTTTTGTATCAATTTTTGTTTGTTCCATTTTTGTTCCAGAGTCTTCGTGCATGATTTTACGTACAGCGTATGGAGTCTTTCTACTTTTTAGAAATATAATATAATATTAAAATTATCCCTACATGTCAAGGTCGTATGCCGCACTGACAACTGGTTAATTAACTTTTTACCTCGAAACGGGCTAACGAAATACAAATAAAATCTGTTAATATGGAAGATAATTTCAGAAAAACAAGCTTAACGGTCATATAATACATGGTATAAGAACTTTGAATTCAAATTAGGAAAGCAGAATACACATTACTTACATTGTTAATAAACTTTTTCTTTGGATCGAGAAATATGAGGATCGTGAACACTTTGGTCTTATACTTAGTAGTTAATTCCATTAGTAAGTATAATAGTAAAATATATATTTCTGAACCACTTTCAAGCTTTCCAAAAATAATATTTGTTACGATTTTGTCTGCGTTCTATCCCAATTATTAATTTTATCCAAACGCTGCCTGTGTTTATCCAAATAAATACTTATCGGATCTAAATTTCTTTCAAACAACGGACAGCACTAAATTTCCAGGTACAGAGATTAGAGCGCCCCATATGTGCATATACAAGAATGATACAGTAAAAAATCTGCGCGTCCAAACTTAGACGTACACAGATGTTACAATTTCAACTGTGAGAGATAAAGTTTAGATGTTAAAGGGCCTCCTAAATGCGCATCTTTTATTTAATGTAATTGAATTTCTAGCTCAAAAGACCATGTGCAAAGATGTTACCCTCTAGTTAACTGCAAACTGTGGGCTTTTTTGATAAAATAAACACTTTCAGAGTCCTATCCGGGCAAAACTGCTGTATAAAAAATTAACTTCCCCTTCAAATCCATAAGGCAGTTTCAAATCTGTTCATATACAGTCGTTTATTAGTCTCTAGAGAGGTTCTATTAATAGGGCTTCGACTCTGCTTTTTAAGTACATGAAAGGCTTTTATGATATCCCAAAATATACGAGTGCTATAAAACAAAAATTAATCATCTATTACATCTTGCAGAATTAAGTTCACAGTCTTGTTGGGATTGGCCTGATACCCCCCACCCACGTCATCGCCGACCTTCTGCTTCTTCTGTTCGCATACCTAATTCTTCTAGCGAACGCGAGGCTTCTATAAGTGTCAGGTCCAGGTCTCCTCCTGACAGAACTCCACCTGCCAGGTCTTTTACTTCCAGAACTCCTGCTGACAAAGTACTTGGATATGGACTTGGACAACTTGGCCTTATTCGGCTTATTCCCCACAACAATCAATACCGGTACTTCGAATTTCGAAAATACACATTTGATTCACGACTTCTGCGTCGAGTAAAAAAAGATACCTATGCCAAGATGCCAACGACAGAACAAATTGTATTAACAACATCCCAAGGTGACGTTTTTGCAATATTAGAGACTAGCGGTTCTCTTAGTGGAATATACAGTATCCGCAAAAATAATTCCCGTGCTAAAATAAATATTAGGAGCGGGGAGATTAAAAACATGACCCCAGATGAAATTAGGGATTGTCCAGTAGGTAAACATCGCAAATTAGAACGGAGTTTCAGAATAGTCGTTACAAGACAGGATTCTCTGCATATAAACTAATTAAGCAATGGTAAAATTTATAACTGTTAGCCATTACGAAAATAATACATGATTGTGAAAGCAACTCTATGGTTATCAAAAAATAAAGACCTTTATTTATATTTTAATTTATTTATACCACGTTGACTGTTAAAGTGCCTTTTCAAGAGTGCCGTGTGAGCAATTACATTGTTAATACCTCGCAGATTTATAATTTTCAAAATTAAAGGCCTCTATGCAATAACCGCTCAGACGCGCCGACGCATTCTCTGTCTCTCTTTTCTCAGTGCAAAGTGCCGGAAAAGAATTGTCCCGATGAAGAAGTCTGTGAATAAAGGAAAAAGAAATATTAGCGTATAGAGCAATGAAAAAGGTGCAAATTATGCCTACTAAATTTTTCGATTCGACTTATCATTTACGAAATATAAAAAAATAAAAACTGGTTCAAGAATTTGATCGAACCATGAACAGTACAAAATATCATATAATATAACAAAATTCGAACTTTTAGATTTTGCCAATAATTGTTGAAACTACAAAAATTTTAAGCGTTTTTATAATCAAATTAAAAAATAATAAAAAACAAGAGAAACTGTAAAAACACAATATATCGGTTTTATACGGTTTTCTCTATGCCACCACACAATGTAGTCAAAAGAACTTTTTTGGACAAAGCTCTGTCTACAACTGACTGTGGCTAATAACAATTGATTTATGATAATTAACATATTTAAATTTTAGTTAGTCAGCTATATTTGTCCTAAAATTTGTATGAAAATTACCCTAAAGTGGTTATCAAAAAATCTTCCGGCTCAAAAATCTCTAACTTACAAGGGACCTTGAGGTACGCTTTTTTTGTTTGAATTAATACAGAAAAAAATTGATAAGACGCAATTTTAGCTCATTTTAAGGAAAATGCAATTTTTAAATTTCGAACAGATGGTCATCAAGACGGTGTAAAAATACTTCGAAGCGCAGGGTTAAGAAATAAGTGAAATAATTTCAAACAAAGTTTTTTGGAATAACGCATAAAATGAAAGCATAGACTTGATTGGATTCGATAGCTGGTACAATTGAAGGATTGGTTTATCCTTACAGAAAGGCTTTTAATAATAAAAAAATAATTGATGGGAAATATAAAAACTTCTTTTTCAAAATGACTCTCAGAGCACTCTATTATACTTCATCAACTGATTTGAAAACTGACAAACAACGATTTGTTTTACCGGTTTTATTCTTTTGCAAAATATTTTCTGAAAATTAAAATTAATTTACAAATACAATATTTTGGTTCCAGCTTTTCGGTGCTTTGTTAGTTTTACGCCACAACGTATAATATCTAAACAAAACAAAAATATGAACGGACAATTAGAAGTCGGCCGCTCTTAAGCATGTGATCAAAATTCTGGCAAAGTACTGTATTTATATTTTGCATTGCTACGAAATAAGAAGTGATTTAAATAAATAAATAAGTAATTTTTACGTCGCTGACTCGCACGATTATCATTTTATAAATAGATATATAACTGAGTATACAAAATTAATAAGTTTAATTTAAAAAAACAATAAGAAATAATATATTACAACAAATGAAAAATAACTGACAAGATTCCAAAATTAAAGAAACACGTGTTTCCATGTGATCTTAGCAAACAATAAATAAAACAAGATTTACAAAAATGATTCAGATTTAAAAAATGATATGACAAGCCTGAAAAAGCGATTTTAATTAAGAAGTGAAATTATTGCAAATATATTTTTTCGTTTTTCGAACTCAAATAAACAGTTAAAAAGTTTTAGAATTAAAAAACCAATGAATCTATTATGAATGTTGTTGAACCCAAGTTCAAGTGCTGAGATGTTCCCTAGCATATCTACAGGCCCAAAAAGTTATCTTAGAATTGTAACCATCACGTTAAAATAAATTTTACGGGTTATTATCGACTCAACTTTTACTCCTAAATAGGTCGGTGACTTGATAAATTCTATAACCCTATCGTAGAACTTAGGAAGCTTCATTCTTATGATAAAATGCATGAGCTCTGATTTGTCTAGGTTAAAGGATAAATAGCGGATCCTTCGCCATTGGTTTTTTAGGTAAAGCGATTACTGAATGAGTTCCATGAAGGTACCATTATGCTTCTCTGTTACCAGGAAAAACGTATATGTAATTAATTCGGTGTTACTAAATAGATGTCTAATCTTTGTCTGAAAACGATTTTATTGCCGCTGCACCTTTCTGCATTTTATTCCTAATGCAAGATGTAAGCGCATAGAGAGTGTCTTTGGTAGGTCCGCGTTTTATAGATGCAAATTGATTGCTATTGAAAATACTTTTTCTTAGGATTTTCACTTTACAGTAAAGGTCCATTAACTTTTATAGTTTTAACTTTCGCAAATAACTTTAGCCTTATATTAAGATGCCAGCATGTATTTCATTGCTAAGCATATCTGAACGATGCTGTAAGAAGAACCCAGCAATCTACTTTTGAATGAGTGCAAATAGGATTGGCTACTTGCCAGTCTTCCATTAGGTCTCTTATAGTTGGTCCTGCTTAGAGGTATTCAGAATAGGCCACCCTCTTATACTTCTAATCCAACTCCAAGCACGGAAATCATCGTTGGATTCAAAAGGATTTCATTAGTTCTCCTAGTAATTTCACCTAAAATAACATTGATGACTCTATTTGAGATTATAATGTAACAGTTGTAAGCAAGTTTCGGTTTGTCCAATAGGTTCACCCTTATCCCCAATAATACCAAAGATAGTACTTGATTTTGTACTTGATTTTGTGTTACCAATTTTTTACAAGAGATATGTCGATAATGTGTTCACTATAATTCCTAGTAATAAAATCAATGAATTTGTGCAAGTTTTTAGCAAGGTCGAAGATTCGATACAATTCACATTGAAAAGTAAAAAAAATATTAATTTAATTATTTTAGATTTATCCATCATTAAAACTGAAACTGGAAGTTCAATCACGAATTCGTATAGAAGACCAACATCATCAGGTCAATATTTAAAATTTAATTCTCCTCATCTGTTTTTCCAAATAATTGGTTTTATTTAAAGCTGGAGTGTTATTAAAGAAAGGGCTTATAAAATTCATAAGGTTTCAAAAAACAAAAAGAAACAAAAGTGGTTCGATGATCACATTAGAAATGAAAAAGTTTTAACTATTACATATATAAAAGGATTATCTTAAAGAATGAAAGGTTCTCTTAAAAAGTTTAATATCAATGTTTACTTCAAAAATAGTCACGAAATAGAAGATTTTTTCACGAATAAAAAAGATAAGGATACAAAAGAAAAATTATCTAATGTAGTTTACCTGATAAAATGTACTGATTGCAATACATTTTACATTGAAGAAGCTATTTTTTCGATTTTTATTATAAAAATGTTAAAATACTAGCGAGAGAAAATATACCTTATAAGCGAAAGATTGTTCGTTCGCGAGTGACAGAAGTTTATTAAAAAAAAAGACTTAATGTTCTTAAACTTTCATAACGACAAAAGCATTGAAGGACAGGTCACTTATATGAAGAATACTATAGCTGACTAACATAATTTTTCGTTTTTCTCCTCCTTGAATAATTGCTGAAATGCCTTTGGTCTCGGATTTCAGCAAGGTGCATACCTGTCTATCTTCTTTATTAAAATGGGATAACTGTCCGGAAATGCTTCTTTCATATCTTCTTGTACGATGTCAGCAGCAATTCGTATTTGTTGGATTTACTTCATTTTCCACCGTAGACTGAAATATTAATTTAACTGACAGCTTGGGAGAGCTCCGGTTAAAATAATAGTCACCAAATCTCAAGCGCAGGTAGATAGTTCTGCATAAACTGCGAGAACGTGTTACACTCAATAGAAACCGGTTAAGCCTCTCAATAAGAACCAAGATGTATGACGAGATTGATTGAACAGAGAGTGCGGCAATCCACGAAACGCCCCTAGGAACCATTAATCATGCTAAGCTCGACATGTGCCCGTTAAACCAAAAGCAATTAAACTGAGGTTTCAGTGTATATGTATCCCAGTTAGTTACTTTATGATTCCCATAATTTTAAAGCTCAGGTCTTTCAGCTGGTGAAGAGCAGTATATCTTATTGAACCTGAAGGTAAAATCAATTAACTTGTGGCTGCTGAATGTCGCAAAACTATATGCATTACACTGATTGGATAAGGTTGGATCAATAGTTAGGAGGCAATCTAATAAAGACTTATCCCTGTGGTTAGTGTCCTTACTACAACAAGTCAAATGGCGTTCGTTAGTATCACATCTAACTAGTAATGGCCATTCCTTAACGCAGCAGTATTCTAACAGATTTCCCCAATCCTCAGATGGTGGACTCTGGGATTCAAATGGTACATACGCTGAGAAAAGCATTCTAGGTTGGCGTCTACCTACTGAATGCTGCTCAAACTTTATTGCAAACTAGTCTCGACAAAGGAACCTTGGTGTTGCAACAAATTTAATTTCGGCTCTGAAATAAAGTGCTGCCGTCAGTGTTTTGTACGATTCTATTAAAAAATACTGGTATGCATTCTCTACCTAATCCCCTAACAAAGACTTGTCCGGAGCTCTTTCTAAGAGCGTAACTTTTGTTTTTAGAGGATATTCATATTGATCCTTTCAAGGCCATAGTGTAGCCTGCAGTCAATCTTCTTGATAATCTCCACCAAGCATGGCTTTGGAGTCATAAAAATTTTGCATTCACATCGATAAACATCCGTTCGCCTATTTTTAAAAATGGGTTTTGGATTGATAGACTTTTGAGTACTGCTGTTGGTTCCACAAATATACTAGGTGTACAAACAATCTCAAGTAATCCGCCAAAAGATTTAATAATCCAGGGTCTTATTCAAGCATTCCAAGTGCAAAGAATTAGTATCCAGACGCGAAGCACGAGGTCCGACAAGCACAACCAAGGTGCGCTTAAATTTGCGAACAATGTAAAAATTTAATTTGTAAGTTCAGTTTATGAGTTATGAATCAAAAATTGCGCAGAGCCGATCGCTTCGATTACAGCTCCCAATCAATTAATCCGCCAAAAGATGATCCAACGTCAGCACACTTCTTCTGAACAAATGACGATTAAAGTATCATTTTTGAATCGACAATCTTTAAATCTGTAGATTATTCTAGCCTTGATAACTTGCATGTAATCTAGTGAAATCGTTAGTATATATTATGTTATTATTATTAGTATTATTATATATATTATTCTATAAAACATCTTAAATGTTTTCTATAATAAAGGCAGCCATTACAGTTTTCGAGAACAATTTCTGATCATTCCTGGATTATTAAAATTAAAAAATTTGATTCCTTAAGGCTGAAAATTTTGCATTGAAATTCATCAAATCTAAACTGCACATTAAACCGCTCATTTCATACTCCTTTCAATTTAAATTTTGAAATTTCAAAGCCTGCAACACTTTAATTCAGTAATTTGGTATTTAAACTACAAATAATTTTCACTATCGAGTAAAAGCTTTCAACACTTTTTAAATGAACAATTTCAAATGAAATGGCGCTTAGCTGCAAAATTTTAAATTATAAATTTTTAGCAACCGAACGATTTAAATTGTTGCGGCTAATGAATATAAATTCACGTTAAATTGAAATGTACATTAAAATAAAGTTAAAATGAAACTGCCTTTAAATTGATTTTGATATTAAATTTGTAAAATATTACATGGTTGGTTCTAGTTCGAAGATTCTAGTGTTTCTAGAATTTGTCCCAAATACGATTCGCTTCTGTGAAATATGATTTTAAAAGACAAAATTAAGGGGATATAAATTCATAAGATAAGAACTTTTGAGTGAAATCAAAAGACTGAATACACATTACATGCACTGTAAGCTACATTATTTCATCAAATTGAAAAGGATGAGAGTTTTAAATGCTTTGTTCTTATTCTTGGTATTTAATTATGTTGGTAAGTATAATATTATAACACACAGTTTTCAAAAAATTCTTTTCACAAACAACAATTTATCCTATTGAAGCTAAGTTTTATAAAAATATCTCTCTTATTTCAGTTTTATCTTTATTTTTCAAAAATAATTAAGAATTCCATATAAATTCATTTTAGGCAGCTGTGGACCACTGAATCTTAAATATACTGTTAAGAGTGACCCAATTGTGCACGTACACGGATAAAATTTTTAACAAAATGGAGAAAAATTAACAATAAAATATTACTATTCTATTTTGCAAAATGATTGACTCGTGAATGTTTCACAAAATATTTTCAACTATCAATAATTAATTGTAACGCGATCCAACATAATATTATAAAGACATCATATTATAAAAAAAAAATCAACTTAAATTTTATTCCCAACACATCCTCAATCTGCCTGCAACGCCCCAAATATGACCCCAAAAAAAACCTACATTTTTACGGAGCATTGTTACTTTTTAGCAATGTACGTCATTTTTTTAGAAAATAATCACTAATGGACAATTTTAATAGTAACCATTATTTAAACAAAGGTAAATTATTCAAACAATTATTCATTCCTTTATAAATGTATAAACATAATCGTCTTTACTGTTTGAAATGGAATATTTTGTAATTTTTTGGTGCTGTTAAACTTTCTAAAAACATAATGTAATCGTTTAAACAATTATTTATTATTTCTTTTCTAAATTTTTAAAAATTAAGACAGGACTTTTGTTTAAATAATGACATCATTTTAATACTTTCTTCTAATTTTTAACAAATTTCCATTAGTTTCGTATAATTTTTATTTGTTCCTTTTTGATTAATAAAAACATGAAATAATTACTATTTCCGAAATACCTTTAAAATCTTAATTAATTGCATGCCTTCTATTTTATTGCATTTTTTTAGTTACCGAAAACTAACTGCTTAAGCAAACAAAGATTATTTAAACAAATAATTAATTAATAACCATAAAGGTGATAAAAGAAAATTGTTTAAATATATAACAAAGCGTAGCATAAGATATTAATTTAAACGGGAAGTTGATGTCTCTGACGCAAATTTAAAAAATTTGGAAACAGACACTGAATAATTATTTTAATAATTACATAGTGTTTTTAGAAAAATTTACGACTCTGAACATTGACAAACAATTAAATTTCAAATAGAAAATTTAATTTTCCTCCTGTGTACAAATCTGTGGGAAATACAAAAATCGAGCGCGAAGCGTGAGATTCAACAGTCGCGCGCCTCAGGACTGTAAAAACTCCAAATGCTTTTAAGTCGCATTAAAAAATAGAGATAACCCAAAAGTTGCTTTTTCACCGTTTCCAAAGTATAACCACTAAAGAATTTTATGACTTTCCAACAGATACAAGAAGGTTCTTGGCAACAGAAGTAATCCTCTATTTTTTTCATGCAGAATCCAGTTCACAGTCCGAGTCTGAGTCTCCTTCACGATACAGGTCTACGTCTCCTCCTGCCAATGCTCCTGCCACCTCCCCACCTTCCACATCTTCTTCTGCCATTACTCCTGTTTATCAGCTACTTGGATATGGACTTGGACAACTTGGACTTATTCGGCTTATTCCCAATGCCAATCAGTACATGCATTTTGAATTTCGAAGATACACTTTTCATTCACCACTTTTGTTGCTAGTAAAAAATGATGTTCGAACGAGCGTGCCAAATACAGAACAAATTGTATTAGCAACATCTAATGGTGACATTTTTGCACTTTTGGAGACTAGGGGTGTTCTTAGTGGAATATACTGTAAACGGCGTGGTAGGCCCCGGGTGAAAAAAAATATGAGCAGTGGCGAGATTACGAACTTGACCCCAATGGAAATTAGGGATTGTCCAGTAGGCCCCCGCCGCAAAGTAGAACTGTATTTCACTGTAGTAGTTGTAAACCAGGATTCTCTGCTTTCAAATCCATAATGTAATAAAAAAATGTGAAAACAACATTTTGTCTTTGCGAAAGTAATATATGCATTTCTTACCAAGTATTTTATTATTCCAGATCAATAAATACTAATTATACACGAAAAGTGTAAGCCTTTACTTACACTTTGAGCAGAAAACAATTAGTTATCCGATGCTAAAAGTTAGTAAGATTTTTTAAATTAAATTATTATATAATTTGAACCAGGGTGAACCAAAGATGCGCTTCGAAATTTTTTCTTCACTATAGGGCGCGAGATACCCCCCACCCCAATATTTTCATTTCCGGAGAAAGAAAATCCGTTATTAAGAAATATTTAATTTTCAAGAAATTGATCTCATGTGCCAGGGTTTCATCGAAACGTGCCAATTTTTTAGGGATTTAAAACGAGTTTTTACGAAATAAAACCGTACAAATAACTTTTATGTGCAACCTACCCCCAAAATGTTCTGGAGAATTTGAATATTTATCATTACTTTTTAAACAATTTTTGATTTTTCAAACAAATGTTAATTATTTAAACAATTATTTATTCCCAAAAAATGTAAAAAATAATTAATATTTCTTACTGAAACGCAATATTTGGTCGTGACTCGAAGTGGTTTAACCTAAAAACATTATGTCATTATTTCAACAATTAATTATTGTTTAATTACACAATTTTTATACGTTTCTTTTAACGTTGAACGAATTTACATTTGTTTAAACACTTTTTATTTTCACAAGCATTTATATTTCGATTGCTAAAAAATAAAGTAAAAAAGAATACATACAATTAATTATGATTTTAAAAGCATTTTGGAAAGTAATTAGTTAAAAAACTTTATTTTTTATAACATCAAAAAGTAGTAAATGTATTCTTTCTATAGACAATACAGACAGAAACATAATTGTATGTGGTCTATTTTATTTTGCTTTATAGCTAAAAAAACTGCTTGAACAAATAAGGATTGTTTAAACAAACATAACGTATTACACATTCAATGAAATGTATTTATATTCAACTTTTTTTAAAATGTGTGCATAGGAGTCAATTCAAAACAGCACTTTGTTTGCCATTTTCAGAAAATTCTAAATTAAGCACAATTTTTTTTTGTAATTTATAATTTCTTATTATTTTTAACTAGCGAAAACTGTATATCAAAAAAATTTGCCATCACTTTCGAAGCAATGATGAAATTTTTTGGAATTTTCAAATAAAAGATAGAACGGAAGATTGTTAACCGATTTCAAAATTTTTTTTTTTACTTTTTTCGAATGACAACCCACAAATATTTTTTGCTCAACTTAAACAAGGTAATTTAATTAAGACTCATCACTGTGGTAAGGGTCGAGACTACTCCAAGTCGAATGATGTGAGTTAGCATCTCATGTAACAAGGAATGGCTTATTACATGTGACATCTTTGTCTCAGCGGGTAACAGATTTCCCCAATCTTCAGATGGTGGGCTCTGGGATCCAAAGTTGACGTAAACTGAGGAAATCACCATATGTTGGCACTAGCATTTTGAATGGTGCCTAATTATTATTTTCATCAGGTCGTAACTTCATCTTCTAACATTTGCATTATAAGTTTAAGGTTCTTGTTGATTTTTCTACAAGGGTTAGGTTGCGAAATAATAACTTGATACTAAAGTTTTATATTGTTTGAATTCAGTGAAATTACAAAATTATTTTTCAATGTATGTAAAGTAGAAGCAGCGAGCCAACTGCAAGAGAGCCCTAGTGCTAGCGCCCTCTCCAGAAGACACTTTGAACTTTAACATACCGCCCGCCTTCTTCCTCCATCGAAATCTACTGTGTGCCTGCTGTGGTGGATGTGATTTCAGCAGTTGACTTGATGCCCACGACATCTAGAGTAGATGAAGCCTCTACGGGTAATTAAGCCAGTATAGTGATGGCAGCTCATATTCACCGATCGCAGTTTTCATAGTAGCCATACAAACGTACCTATCTCGGCCTGGATAAGATTTAAAAATTCGAGCTGAAGGACATTTTTCGTTATGGGAGAGGAAGCTAGGATCAAGCACAACCAATAAATCTCTTTCCTTTAAGTCAACCTAAGAGCGTGTTTATTTTCTTTGTTGTTTAGATCTTTCTCCATTGTCTCGTTGCCTGCTTGAGAAATCAAGGGTCCTGGCACTACAAAGTATTTGTATTTATTAAGCTTCTGTTGCTAAGTAGCCTTGTAAGGAACACCTGATGCAAGCATTAAACTTGCGCTGAAGCTAGATTTTTATCTTAGCAGTAATATCGTCCTATTAAATTTAAAAAAAGTGATATCCCCTTGTTAAAGAAAGCAAGAATGAGGCTTTTAACTAGGAGGATACGCGGTAAATGCGAAAGTTATTCTTTACCCCTCTTAAGATGTTGTGGGAATTTATATGTTTTTTTTAAACAGCTGCTTGTTCATTTTAAGCAAGAGAACGATCAAGAATATAGCCTAAATCTTTAAAAGATTCTACAAAGTCTGGAAGTTGCTGCATCCAAATCCTCTGGATGCCTGTGCAAAGCGACGAGTGGACGAATTTTCAACACAAATTCGATACTGGCGACTAATGTGCCAAACACTTTATAATTAAACTTTCGTGAAACAATGCTCCGATTCATAGGCTTCTTCACCAATTTTACTCTTATCTCCCAGAGACCACCAAAGTAAGAAGCCCTGGAAGGTACAAAATGCTACGTAAATTTGTAAGTAGCAAGCGCGCCTTAAGATTGGCTTCAATGGACTTAGGCTTGACTAAAGGCTTCTTACAGTTCACTGTCAGCTCGACGGAAATAGATGCCCTTGACACCCTACATGTCTGAAGGTTTCAACGGTAGCGCAAAAAGCGTGTTAAGGTTCCGATTAACCTGACAGTTGTCATGTCTCCAACTGACTGCAACTAGGCATAATCAAGTACAGTGCATAACAATGTTCAACTGGGCGTAGGGCTGGCTGAGGGCAAAGGAGCTATTACTTGGTCAACAGTACATACTGTGATTCGAGCAGAGATAGCACACTTATGGAGCATGTACCGAACTTGGCCATGTAAGGCTCGCTCGTTGACCTAAACGTATAATTCCCAGAGAAATTTGGTAAGGTAATTTTAGGAAATGACCTTGCAGAAGATGATGAGACATGCTGGTTAATGCTCATTGAAGAGTTAGATGCCTGTACGGAGGCAAAAGAGTCGGCTGCACCGAAGAATTTAACCTTAGCAACTTGATACCAATCTTCTGTTTCGGCGAAAATGTCATCCTTAAAATATGTACTGTTGGAACACTAGTAATAAAATTTTTGTATCGTTGGCCCGAAAGTTGATTAATGCAATTTTACAAAGTGTATTTGTTGACTCGAGACTGATACACTAACACGAATTGCCGCTAATCATAGTTTTAAAAATATCAAAGAGATTGGTGACGTGATCGAACTGTTCGACTCGAAAGCTTTTATTAATAATTAAAAAAAGAATAATTCTATTCTTTGAGTCACGACAATCGTTGAGAAATATAAGTGAAGTTAATTAACGAGAGGCATTACTTACATTTTATTTAAATTACACGAATAGTCTGGTGTGATTGGCAGGAGTAATCAAAGCGTAATACAATTGTTGAGAACAAACTGCCGGAACCAAAAAAGAATAAGAATTAAATATACTTTACTTCCTTCAGGATTTCTTACTGCATGTCTGATTTGGATGAGGCTTTTATATTCCTACATACTCCAAACTTCACTAGGCAATTTACAAAAATTCTCTTCTGTCACTCCGAATAATCCCAGGTGATTTCAGTGATTAGACACTGTTTTTATATTATTGTATCACGATGCACATATTTATTAATTGCACTCGCGAAATGTCCAGAAATTGCGATTCATTTTATCCGCTTTCCGAAGGACCAAAATATGTTCGCAAGTGAGAGAAGTTTATTGAAAAAAAGACGTAATGTTTTTAAATTTTCATAACAACATAAACATTGAACGAGGGGTCACTTATATGAAAAATACAACACATTTTTCTCATTATTAAAAATTGCTCTAAACATTAAGCTAATGTATTTAAATAAATTGAATGTGGTACATTATTTAATTGGGATACACAATTATTATTTCGACCTTGTCTACCAAGACGACGAGACAAGTTCTGAATTTAATGCTCGGACGACGACTGAAATTTACTTGTAGAAGGTACACTAAGTTCTCACTCATTGAAAGCATATGGTTTAAAGATAAAGGAAAAAGGATAAAAGAAGAAATCGATTACACTTTAAAATTATAATACCATTAAAATGTAAACATGTAAAATTAGAGCCTAAATGGAAAAGTCTATGTGAAAGAAGTGAAATTAAAATAAAACAATTTACTTAATAAAATATAGCAGTCAATTCCGAACATTGCTGAATCAATTTTTATAAAAAAATATTCTGTTAATTGTGTTAACTAACAAACTGAAAGATGGCATATTTATAATTATTACCAATGCATTTTAAATAATTAACTTATTTTGAATTTCAAGATTCCTGGCACGCTCATTCTATTACTTATGTCTTGAGTTTATACTTATTTATATTTTTTATCTATATACTTTCTCCATACTCTAAGCTTCTCAATATTTAGCTTTATTTAACGTCTTTTGTCTTTTCAACATGTTATTTTATTACACAGTTACTATGAAACAGGTAATTCGTTCTCTTAGTTTCTGGAATATAAACAAAATATTATACTTAAGTTCACTCCTTATTACTTTTTTAACTAGGATTGTTTTTCATTTTAAAGTTTTCTCGGTTGTCATTTGGCATTCAAGTTTAGCACAAAAAAAAGTTTAAAAAAATTTTTCTTCTGATTTCAGTTTAATAGAACCTTAAAAAAGGCACAAAGCCTTTTGAAACGTATGTTAATTGTATGGATTTGTGCACTTTTATTTTATATTTTGAGAATAAAAGTTTGAGCTTTTATTTGAAACAGATGACCAACATAATTTTCCCTGTTTCTCCTCCTTGAGAAAGTGCTTTACCTCTTAATCACGTTCAAAGAAAGGCTTAATCTACGAAATTGATTTCTGAGTTTCTGAAAAGGTTTCTCAAGAAATTATTGTTTTTTTTGTGGATTATTTTATATGACATGATAATGCCTGTTAGATCTTCCAGCAAGGTGTTAAATATCTTTTTTTAGTACTTTAAGTCTTGGATTTCAGCAAGGTTCATACCTGAATGAGTTCTGTATAAAAAGGGGATTACTGTCCTGAAATTCCTCTTTCATATCTTCTTGTACGATGTCAGTAGCAATGCGTATTTGTTGCAATTTATATTTTCCTCCGTAGACTGAAATATCAGTTCAACTGACAGTTTGGGAGAGCTCCGGGTAAAACGATAGTCACAAAATCTCAAGCGCAGGTAGAAAGTCCTGCATCAATTGGGAGAACGCGTTATTATTATTATTATCACACCATTAAGCCGTTTCCCTTTCGGGGTAGGCGTGACTCACTCGGTAGGGAGGGGAGTAGTGTGAGGAAGGGGTTA